>JAVJIF010033672.1:0-193743 GCA_038442645.1 Agave tequilana | reverse complement strand
TTTAATAAAAACTACATTTAAACAATCATTTACCACATGAAGCACAAAAACAATTAAAACAAGGACATGCTAAAAAATATGATATATGAATAAGCATGTACATAAAATAAAATGGGAGTTTAGAAAATTGTTACCAACTCCAAAGCTCCAAACATGGTGGTTGTTCCACCAAACCTCCTTGATAGCGGTGCATCAAAAGTATGTCCATCAAGTCCATGCAAACACCACAAGGCACCAAATCTCTCACGTCTTGTGAGAGCCCTCACCTACATCAAAAACCAAGGGTGGAGATTTTGGTACCCATTTTTCTGGGTCTTGGGGGTTAGCTTTGTAAGGCACCCAAAAAATTTTTATGATTAGCCAAAATTTAAATAATGTATCCTTCATAACAAAACTTGCTAAATGGCCTTTGCGGCCACAATGTGTACACTTGTACACCTTAGGATGCTTATGTGTGTGAGTGTGGATCATGACGTGCAACATAAGCATATGCATGATGAGAGTGATGTGCATGAACATGTGGAGTTTATTTCTTTGCAAACATGGACTCCAATCTAGAATGATTAAATGCACAAGAGCTCAAGGTAGAGCTCAAACTATCAATCATTTTCACAAAGTATAATCTCACTATCTTCAATGGTAGCATGTAGAGAAAGGTGAGATATAGAATCATTTTTCTTTCTTTTTAGAAACTTTTTCTTTTTCCTTTTTTTTCAAAAATTTTTCTTTTCAAAGAGTTGTTTTCTTGAAAAATAATTTCCTTTTGAGTTTCACCAAAATAATTTATCTTTCAAAATCTTATTGCCTTCACATAAATCATTCAATTTAGACATTAAGGAAATATTTTCATTTTTCAAATCATCATTTCTTTTTCAATGCATGCAATCTTATTTTCTAATGAATCTTTTTTCATTAAGCATGCAATCAAATTTTTTTTTCAAATTTTTATTATCTTTCTTAATCATGTCATATTTTTCAAGCAATAATTGACAAAATGTAGAAAGCTCTTCATGACATGTTAACAATCCTCACCTCGGATTCGGTAGTTACCTCAAGGGGTTATCCCTTGGACCATGTAGCACTTGTTGGAGATGTCGCTTCCAACATCCGAATCACTCCCCGCATAGTATTGATCATTTTCGCCAAGGGAGAGGAGGGTGTTCCACACTACAAAAGCCAAATCAAGATTAGCAACCTAGATAAATAATCATCATTTAGGGTAGATCTAAAGCATGTAGGGCTTTTGCATTAGCCTCGAGATTCTTACCATTTAAATATATGCATTATTAGTTTGTGGCAAGATAAACATGAATACCTAAGGCTTTGAGGTACAAAGACATCTTAACCTTCCAAATTTGGATGTTAAGAATGTCAAAAGTGGGTGGTGCCATGAAATCCATAGTGTGTATACAAAATAGTGATTAGCCTAAAAGGAGGATCTTTAACTCTAGGTTGTAAACCCACAAATCAAGAGCACTTGGCTCTGATACCAATTGTAAGTTCACCTAGAGGGGGGTGAATAGGCGATGGCTAATCTAATGGTCACTTAATGACAAATAATGCGGAATTAAAAGCTATTATGACCTAAATAAACTTTTACACTAAACACCACGTATAACACAAGAGGTTGCCGAATTTCCCGTGAAGGCTCTGACAAGCTCCTCGAGATTCCCCTGGATATGGGTGAGGTGCCGCGATGGCTCTCTTGGTTGAATACAAGTGTTAGCAAACAAACCCAAGCAAGTATACAATATGAGCACAATGTATCAAACATGTAATGTAAAGACATATAAGCTATGCAAGATATAGATAAGAGACAGAGAGAGAGAGAGAGGAGTGAGCAATCGCAAACACAAGGGATTTGTTTCGAGGTTCTAGCACACTTGCTCTACATCCCCCGCCTTCGACACACGAAGGATTTCCACATAATCAATCCCACCGGATCACTCGGTGCCGCAACACCTACAACTCTCGGACTCCCTAGTCCGTACAACCGCAAGCCCCACAAGCTCGCCGAGGCCGCACCTCAAACCAAGAGTTCACACACGAACTCTAAAAACGCGAACGCACTCGTCCGCCTCCTCAAGAAAAACAAGAAAGATCTCTTGGTGATCTAAACACTTTGATCACAATAAAAACTCTCACTACAACACTCCTATAAGATGAATAGCAATGGATAGCTCAAGTGTATGTGTGAGAAAACAAGGAAAGAGATGGTGGAGGAAAACTCAAAGAATCTCTTTAAAACACTCTTATAAAACTCCCATTTTGATTGGAAGTATTAGCTCTCAATTTAGTGGAGAAAACTCTTTTAATGAAGTAGGAAAACTGGCTCAAAGTCCACTAGAATCTTCTTACAAAACAATGCCCAAACCCCAAACTTATAGAGTCTGGAAAACTAGCCGTTGGGGTTCTGTCAGACCTGTCGGTTGTTTTTCATTTGTTTGCAAAGGGGGGAAAACTTATAAAAAAAAGGGTTGAGGAGCTAAATTACAAGTATTCTTAAAAAGATTACAAGTAGATCTCCTCAGAGATTCTGGAGAAGTGTGCCGATAGGAGTCTGGTCAGCGCGCGACCACTTTGTCCCTTTGACGATGCGAGCGATGAGATTCCCTTCTCGCCTGGTTCGGGGAACAGAGAATAGAAGGTTGGTAGAACCCTTTGCTGCTTCTCAAAATCGCCTTCAATTAGGAATTCCTTCTCGCCTGGTTCCGGAGATTCCTTGAGAAGAAGGACGATGTTAGGGTATCAGCACCCTAGATAGAGAAAGCAACTCTCTAAAAGGTCTCTGAATTCGAGAGCGCACGTGCTTATGAAGAAGCCTCTGCTTGTGGAGTCCTCTTGTATGCCTCTGTGTCTTGATCGATCGATCCTCCTCCTCTCTTTGTACCCCTGGCGGGCTATTTATAGGGAGAGCAAGGGTATAATCATCCCTTGAAGATATGGAAATAGATTGAATCGAATCTGTTTAAATCTGGAAAGTAGCCTTGCTGCGAGGCTAAGATAGCTTCTGCGGAGCTAGAATGGCAGGTCGATTGATCCTCTTGATCTGTTTTGATCCTTTCCATATCGTTGGAAGATTTTCCTGATCCTCTTACTCGTTTTAGAAGAGTCAAGAGATTGTGGCAATCAACTGCCAAATTTGATCTCTGATTTGATCTTAATGGATTTGATCTGATTGGATCCGATCTCATCCGGAGGATCTGATTGGTCAAAGGCTGACCGTGACAGATTCATAGCTGCGCTGCCCGCATTGAGCTTGTGGCGGAGCTAGAGCAATTCTTGGCGAAGTCCGAAAAAGAGGCTTTTTGGCGAAGCTGTCAGTTGGCTTCTTGGCGAGGCTTTGGATGGCTTCAAGGCGAAGTCGAGTGATGTTAGCCTCTCAGGCGAGGCTATCCCTTTGGGTCTGCGATGCTAAGTGCTAGCACCTTAGACCTGCTGAGGTCTGTTTAGAAACAATCCGGGTTCACTGTCTGCTTGCTGGATCAGGGAGTCCAAGTTGCTTCCTTGTCCCTTGGAGATGGGTGAAAACTGGTCTTCGGCTCGTCTGTCACTTGTCTTTTGTAAATGTCAACAAGTTTAGACATTGTTCAGACCAATAAGAATCTTGTCTTTTAAGTGTCAACAAGACCCCCTTCAAAGTTTCAAAAGTCTGCAATGGCTCAGACTTTGAAATACTTTGAACTGCTTTTGATCGGTGGTGTGTGGAGTTATGAACGTCGCCATGATGGTTGAGTTCAGCTTCGCTTTGAATCCTGCTTTGGGATGTAGATTCGCCGAGGAATCATGTAGACTCGCGTCTAGGTAGCTTCGCAGCTAGTAGCCCCGCATCTGGGCTTCTGAAGATATGTTCGCTTGGGAGGGCATGTCGCTTTCCGAGATCAACTGCCGTGGGCTGGTTACGAGGAGGATTACTCCTTTCTTCGAGCTGATCGAGGGAGATATTCTCCGATTTGCACGTTTCCGAGGGAGTATATTCTCTTTCTTCAAGGCGCCATAAGTGCCTTTATGAGGGAGACGTTTTCTCCCTCGCACGGTTCCAAGGGAAGCCGTCCCTGTTCTCAAGGCGCAATAAATGCCTTAAAGGCGCTCGTGCTTCCACGCTTGAGGCGGCAGCGCTCAGGCCACGGGCCTATAAATAGGACACTTGAGGTCCTCTGAGAGAAGTGCTTTGCCTCTCTTCTCTTCTCTTGGTTGAAAGAGATACTCAGTCTCTGAAACTAGTGGGAATGCCCACTCTGGTCATTATCCGGCCAAGGACCGGTAAGTCTTGATCGTTCAACGACTTCACTGATTTTAGGGAATTCATCTCCCTTGATTTAGCTTTGGCAGCTGCTTCAGGGATTAGCTTCCCTTGTTCTCTATTAACTGATCTGCAGAAGAAGGATTTGACATAGCTTCCCAGTGAAGCTATCATTCTGACTTGATCACAGAAAGATCATTGCATGTTGAGTCCGCTGCGCAGGCAGAACTTGGACTTGGTCTCTTCATAGTTGAGCCAGTCTTGCCATATAGGCGGAGCTAAGACTGCATCCCACGGGGTCAGTCTGGCTAGCCATTAGGTGAGGCTTGGACCTTGGCGTTTGTTGAGCCAGCCCATCCGTGCTGTGCAGGCGAGGCTTGTCTCTGTTTTTTACTGAAATTGGATTGCTTTGACCCAAGAGATTCTGACTTGCAGTCTTTCCTGTGCTTAACTGCTAATCTGTTCTGATTTTGCATTGCAGTGGGCTATGCTCGCCAATCTTTGACTTGATGGAAGGAACCATAAATTGCCTTATGCTTCCCGGTTGAAGCTTTACTTTTAAGCAGGAGGAACAATTCGGGCAGCGGTGCGTGTCCAGAGGCTATTGGCGGCCTCTTATACGAGATGATTCGTTCTGAGGTGAGGCTGGTAGCCGCTTTGTCGGAGATGATCCGTTTCGGGGTAGTGGGCGTCACCTGTGAGATCACTGGCATCATTGCCAACTTTCAACTTTGGGCCTCTAAGGGCGATCCACTTCGGAAAGCGGGCCTCACACCCGTTAGATCACTGGTACCAACTGCCGATTCCCATTATACGTGATCTATCATGTTGGCGGCGATAGGTTTCTATTGCCAGGCTTCAACAAAAATGGCCTGGCAGATCTGCCATTTTTGTGGAGAATAATGACCGTGTCCTTGCGGCACCACTGATTACAGCCTTGTGCAGGAGGGGCTCCTTTGTCCAGTCGGTTTGACTTAGAAGCGGATAAATCACTTGTATGCTTTTTTTTGCACAAATGACCCTGTTGAGCACTGGGTGTGTTGTATGAAACACACCTTGATGTAATATCAATGTACTCTTCCTTTTAATCAATGAAGTTCATCTCTGATTATCTGATCTTTGCTTGCTTTCTTTGAGGGTTTGGCCATAGCGGGGCTAAACTGTATGTGGAGTTAAAGACATAGTCCTTTCTTTGGGTGATCTTCGCGAGACTGGCATGTCAGCGCCTTTTTAGAGGGCTAAGTAAACCTTTCGGCGAAGTCCTTGAAGGATTGTGCGAAGCCCGCACTTTAACTTGTGGCGAAGTTACCCTTAGCGGAATCGAAGCAGCGTTTCTCGGGAAGGCGCTTTGGGCGGCGTTTCGAATTAATTCGAAACAGCGGCATACGCCCTTTTCGAGGCCTTGTTTCAGGCGCTGATTGGCCTATAAAGCCCGATCGGGCTGAGCAGGAAAAGATCTCCTTTTTTCAGAGAGATTTCTTGACTTTCCCTCTTCCTCTTCTTTCTTCATTCAGAGACCTTGAGAACTCTTGCCAGCTCTGCAATGGCGCCCAAAGACGAGCGGGAAAGAAGTGGCGACTTCTGCAGCGGAGGGCCCTCCTCCTCCGTCATCGGCGACCGGTCACCGGTAGGGATTTTCCTATCTGATTAAAGACTGTGGCTCTCTCCTTTGGAGCCGACATTTGGCGATTAGGACGATTGAATATGATCCGTCCTCATTAGGGAACTTGTTTCCTTGAACTCCTTATTTTCCTTGCACAGGGGAATTAAGAACCGAACAGTTCTTCCTTAGGCTTCCGTACGAAGCCATTACTCGTGCCGTCTCCATCCTGTTGAGGAACAGATATAGGTCCTGTTCCTTCAGTCATGGCCACGAAGGTGACTCTTGACCATAATGCCCTCTTGATGACGTCAGCCCTTAGGGCTATACCACTTCCTGCTTAAGCGAAGTTGGTACTTTGGACGCCTCTGCAAAAATGCAGTTTTATCCGCTAGATCAAGCTTCATCGAAACTATCGCTCGCCTTGCTGGCTTGCTCGCTGAGCGAGGCTATGCCTTAGTGAATTTTAATGTCTTCGTATCCACTTGATTGTTGAACTAATAATAGTTCATTTCTGTCTTTGCAGTGCATTACGCTCCCGATCTCCTGAGCGTCCTGTTTTGGGCTGACTAGTGGACAGATGGTAACCTCAGCCTGCAATTCCATGGACAGGCTTCTTTGTTCAGTGAGCGAGCTCCCTTGTCCGGATACACTCATCCAAGGCGGTCATCCGCAGACCACGCGGAGTATCTTGACCACGGCTCCTCTTGAGATATTGACCGTCGACTCAGGAAGCCTGATTTTATGTTCGGGGATGCCGCATCGATCCCGATCGCCAGTTGCAGGCAGGCGAAGGACAATGGATCTTTCAACTAATGGCGAGAAGTTTTTACCTTCCGTCGACTAAGCGGCACTTTCTTCTATCTTCCTTTGTGAATGTGACTCAGGCTCGGAAGATGGCGTGGGGCGTAAGCCGAAGCGTCGAATCCGTCCATGTTGGGAGATTGACCTTTCAGTCCGTCTATTCGAGGGCGGGTCCTCCCTCAGCATAATGGGGCTATACCCTGGGAAGGTATCGCGGGAACTTCCAGTGGGAGAGAACCCGGCTGTGGCGCAGACCTTTGGCACTCAATTCTGCGCAGTTGACGGAACTACCCTCCACTGACTTCAGGGCTCCCGGTTGGGTTCATCCTCCTAGACAAGGTGGGGCGGACTTGACCAACTATTCCTCTCTCACTTCGAGGAGGACTTAGAGAGCTGACACCTCTATGAGGCCGTCAGGGCGACCTGCTACGGCATTGAGATGAAGGTGGCGTGCTTCTACGCCATCCTTGATTTGTACTGCCCGGCTTCGGGGACCTTCTTCACCCCGGTTGGCGAGTTGGGCATGGCTTTTGCATGAGATGTGGGAAATCTCTGCTCTGCCTTTCGGGTCTCTTCCATACGAAGAGTACTTTCCCTGTGAGGCGGAGTTGGCTATTCTGAGAAACAGGAGCCTGCGCTGCTCGAGACTTATCGGGAGTTGATGTGCCACTTGCATATCTGTTCCACAGCATCCACGTTGGTGGCAAGGGTAGCTCGAAGAGCTTAAGAGCTGGGGAAGTTACCTGTTCCCAGACATGAAGAATGCTCCTGAAGCAGCTCATCGCGGAGTTGCTGATGGCGATATAGTTGAAAGGATGGAGATGTGTCTCCAAGGGATATCGTCGTAACAGAAGACGCTGGTCCCTATGAGAAGGGTGATACCCTTCGGAGCTTTCACCATCAGGCCCGTCGGCCTATATCTCGAAAGGCGCTGCTGGCCGGTTTCTTAACCGTCTGGTTAAAGAAGTGTGTTGTGCCTTCTTCCTCGGGTGACATCGTCCATCCGAATGTTCTGCTACCCGCCGTTCGCTGGCCCATGGCCACCGTCTGGGTCTTCTCCCGGACATGGTGTGCTGTATTCAAAGAGGCCTTCGCGCATTAACGGAGGCTTTCTGCAGGCCGCCGGCGACAAGACGTGGGAAGAGTGCTATCCTTCCTTGCGATGGACCCAATCCTAGGGGGTTCTGCCGTACACCTACTTGATGGCGTGGTTCGCCCTACACTGCCCTACTTTGATTGAAGCTGGGGAAGACCCTCCGCAGGGTGTTCGAACGGCGCTTCTCCGCCGATTCGAAGGTTGTTCTTGGATGAAACCTACGTGGCCGAGGCCCGTAAGTTAGTGCGTCGTCATGACGCTTATAGCCTGTTCCGCTGTTTTCCTCGCATTCTGGGTGCAGGATACAACGAGGAATTCCGAGATGCGGAGTCAGGGCGGTCTCCCATGAGTCGAGGCATTTTCGAGTGGCTGGTCAGCATCCGGCCCTCGCACTTGCTGTACAGGAGTGGGGATACCTACTACCTGAAACCCTACGTCCCGAGTCGATTTGCCCGCCAATTCGGGTACGACCAGCTGTATGTGGGCAACCCCAATTCGGACCTGGCTTTCATGGGGAGTCTTATTGATGGGCCCGTGCATGGCGGTTCTTCACTGCGGATGGCACTGGGGCGTGGCTACGCACGCCACTGCAGGATCCCGGCCTCTCGACGACCCTGTGCTTTGTCAGTGGTACGCGGCTTCCAACTCCACACCTCTTGGATTTACGCCAACAGTTCGGGTGTGAAGTTAATCTCTTCAGCGACTGAGGCGGAAAGCCTCTGATAAGAGAGAAGGCAAACGGGTTCGTGTCCCCGGCTTGAAAGAATTCATCCGCTGTGGATGACAGCGAGGCTTCTGATGCGGGGAGTCCTCGCTTCGAGATGGGGGCTGGAGCTGATACTCCTGCGGCTGGCTCTGGTGTGGTGGGACGTCTTCCCCAGACATGCGGGAGGAGTGGAAGAAGAGGATTCTGACGTCCACTTCAAGAGAAAGCGGGCAGGTAGCGGATCTCGTAGGAATTCATTGGCGAAGAAGCCCCGTCGCCAAGCTCCTACGATTGTCGTAGAGGGTTACCCCTCTACAGCGATTCCTCCTGCTGCCGCACTAGCAGCTGAACCGTCGGTTGCTGAACCGACTAGTGGTGAATTCGCTCCAGGTCTGGGTAAGGTTAACCTTGTTCATATAATACGCCTTTTTGTGCGTTCATTGACTTATCATCAATCCTTTTTGATTGTAGGCTGAGGCAGCTGGAGAACAGGGGAACATTATGATCCCCTATTCACTTATGGGGCTGCAGCCGGTTCCCCTGCTCACTCGGAAGAGTCTGGGAGTGGCGCGGCTGATGTTGGTCCTTCAGGCGTTGGGACTTCTAAAAGAAGTCCTGAGGCGTCGAGCTCTATCGGGTGGTCTACAGGATATTCGGCAAGCGAAAGCGGCCGGTTGTTCGTGCTGATTCAGGCAAAAATTTTCCGATGGAGCCCCTGGAGACCGGTGCGGCCGACGAGATGTTCGAGGCAACATCATCCTTTGGTATTGTCGTACCCTCTTGGCTTCTTCTGTATGTAGTGTCCGACTAACTACAGTCTTGTTACAGTGTTCGCCTCAAGATGCATCAGCTTCAAGGGAACCGGTAGATCCTCCTGAGGGATCGAGGGGTGACATGAGCACTTCGGCCACGGCGGATGCTGCTGTGTTGGACGCGCTGTATGGCGACCTTCCTTCTTATCAGCCTAAATTAGCTGAAAGACCAGGGGTTGAAGGGGCGGCAGTCCCAGAGGTATCCTCACTCCCAATCACATCAACGAGTGAGGTGCGGACTGTTTTGCCGAGTGTGGCACTGAGGGTGATTGCAAACCCTACCTCTCCAACCCTGTTGTTGAGCCTGCTGCTCAAGAGGTGGTTGCCAGTCCTACCTCCGCGGTGGCTGGCGTGCTGGTTTCGATGAGGACTCCGCCGAGATCGCCTTCAGCTAGTCCTGCTACTGTCAGTGTTCCCCGCTGCTTCTTCTTCTGCGACGGCGTCGACCAGGTTGGTAGACTATTCTGAGGTTGCCTCCCTGCCCGAAATGGCTGAGGCCGAGAATGATTACATAGGCGACCTGGTCGATAGCTTTTATAAAAGCTTGGAGCGAACCATCGTCCTAGTTTTGAAGGGCTCGCCTGTACCATTCTCAAAGCTGAAGGTGGTCCTCTCCCGTGACGTTGAGAGCATTCGGGACTTTGAGGGGTATCATCAGGCTGCTGCTTTAGAACTCCTGGTGGATGACCTTGAGAAGGCTGTAGAGGAGTGGCGCCATCTCTATCGCTCAGACCCGGCGTCCTTAGCTGACGAGCAGCTCGCTTGTCTTGTTGCCCGAAAAGCACGAGGCCCGGCTTGCCGCTCAAGAGGCTGCTAAGGCCGTCTCTTCTGATTTGAAATCCTTGGAAACAAGGCAAGCGGAGGTTGGAAGTGCAATTGACGCTTCCACTAGTGCTCTTCTCGGGGCTGAGGATAAGATTGCGAAGGCTGAGGAAATGATCAGGAAAGCAAATCTCCTCTTATCCAAGACATACCGGTGCGTCTTGAGGAAACTGCGCGGCTCGAAGAGCTCAGAGCTCAGAGTGAGGAGTTTACGCGGCAGGAGTTGTCACAGAGGGCAACTTTGGCGGAAGTTGAAGCTCGTCTGGCCCAGGCGGTGGACTTTGATGAGGCTGAGCTGAGGTCACAAGCGCTTGCCCAGGCTGCTGATGACAGGAAGATGAGGCTGAATGCCCTCGGAGAGCGCTGAGATCGTACATTGTACGCTTGTAGGTCGTTGTATACGTGCCTCCATGTGTCCCCTATCTTTTAGAATTAATGGAAATTCTTTCTTTTGTTTGGCTTCTGTCGAATCTCCAATCTTGTTCTTGCTTGAGGATGTAATCTTTGAGACGTGGCTATCCGTCGGTTCAGAGGTCGCATGACATAACCGATTAAGACGTCAGCAATCTTGAGGTTAGCCCTTTGCAGGGCTGAAGGGGAGATACTTGCCTTTTGTAAATGTCAGCAAGCATCGGTGAGTCCTGTCTTTTGTAAGTGTCAACAGGCCCAAAGTTGAGACTTAGCTGTCTGCTGGTTCAGAGGTCGCAATGACATAACCGGTTGAGACACTACTAAGCTCAATGGTAGATGAAACTTGGCTATCTGCCAGTTCAGAGGTCGTAATGACATAACTTGTTGAGAAGCCACCAAGCTCAATGGTAGATGAAACTTGGCTATCTGCCAGTTCAGAGGTCGTAATGACATAACTGGTTGAGAAGCCACAAGCTTCAGAAATTGGTGATACTCGTCTTTTGTAAATGTCAACGAGTATCGAGACCTGTCTTTTTGTAATGTCAACAGGGCTCGGAATTGAGACTTAGCTGTCTGCTGGTTCAGAGGTCGCCATGACATAACCGGATGAGACGCCACCAAGCTCAAAAATTGGTGAAACTTGGCTATCTGCCAGTTCAGCGGTCGCAATGACATAACTGGTTGAGAAGCCACCAAGCTTCAGAGAAGGTGATACTTGTCTTTTGTAAATGTCAACGAGTATCGGGGTTGAGACTTGTCTTTTGTAAATGTCAACAAGTTCAAAATTGAGACTTAGCTGTCTGTTGGTTCAGAGGTCGCAATGACATAACCGGATGAGACGCCACCCAGCTCAAGGTTGCAATGGAGTTTGGGAAAAGTCTCGTTTTCCACGAGAAACGAGGGAATCACTGTCATAGGTTTAGTGTTAACGTAACAGCAAAATGTATTTGTGGTCATACCATTCTATGGATGAGAATTGGTAAGTGACTTTGGAGGTCTCGTTCTCACGAGGAGAAATGAGGGACTGCTGTCATAGGTTTAATGTTAACATAACAGCGGGATATATGTGGCCTTACCATCCTATGGATGAGAATTGGTAAGTGATTTTGAAGAGGGAATCAAATGGGAACTGGTCCCTTAGGATTTTTAGCAAATCCCCAGCTGTCAACGGTTTTGATATGCCTTTACCAACTACCGTTTGAATTGGGCTAGCCATGCTATTCCCCTCAGCACGATGAGTTATCGAGGACTTATGTTGGGCTTACAGGCCAACATTTTTTCCTCTATCCTTAATCGTTAAGGATATTGGATCATCGGGTTAATGTCTGCATAACCCTAACTCTCCTTTAGGATAACTGGTGCACGGCCAGGTTCCTGTTGGTTTATGGCTGTATGATCTCACATCGGAGGAAGGAAAGGCTCTCTTTGTGTGTGCTTTGGACACGGAGATCTTGATCAGAGGTGTAGTGTTAACTTGATCAAGAGAATGATCCTTGATTAAGGATAATACTTCTTTAAGAACTTGCCATTGATCGGCATCATGAGTAGGTCGCCCTCTGCAGTCGTGAGGCGGTATGCTCCATTTGAATAGACTGTTTCTATTACAAACGGTCCTTCCCATTTAGGCTGAAATTTGCCTTTGGTCTTGTGCGTCATAATCATCGTCGTCTGACGGCTAAGACCAGGTCTCCTTTCTGGAAGACTCTCTGTTTGACCTTCTTATTGAAGGCTTTTGAGATTCGAGCTTGATATAGCTCAATATGCTGCTGCGCTTGGAGCCGCTTCTCGTCAGGGCTTCGAGCTCTTGAAGGCGCAATCGATCATTGTCTTCTAATGTGCACTTGGTGGTCAGAGCCACTCGCAATGACGGCATCTGGATTTCCACGGATGACTGCTTCACACCCATATACCAGAGAAAAGGCGTATTGCCTGTCGGTGTCCGAACCGTGGTTCGGTAGGCCCAAAGACATTCACCGAGCTTTTCGTCCCAATCTCGCTTATTCGAGGAGACGAATTTCTTGAGCAACTTGATGATTGTTTTTGTTGAATGCTTTCGCCAAGCCATTTGGCAGCAGGATTATAGGGAGTTGAAGCCACATTCTGAATTCGGTATTTATCGCAGAACCGATAGAATACTTGGCTTATGAATTGGGGACCGTTGTCGTGGATGATCCGCCTAGGGACGCCAAATCGATGGATGACGTGGTGCTTGATAAAGTGAACCACATTGGAGGTTTTGACTTCAACCAGTGGTGTAGCCTCCGCCCATTTTGAAAAGTAGTCGGTTATTGCTAGGATAAACCGTGACCTTTTGTCGAAGAAGGGCTGATTGGCCCTACGACGTCTATTCCCCATGCTTCAAATGGCCATGAAGCAGCAGTCGGGTGGAGCAACTCCGAGGGCTGGTGTATGAAGTCTGCATGAATCTGACATGCTTTACACCTTCGTGCATATTGGATGGCGTCGGCTATCATAGTTGGCCAATAATATCCTAGCCTATGCAACCTGTCTTTAAGCTTTGGACCTGGCTGATGAGCTCCACAGTGCCGTCGTGCGCTTCTTTAAGCGCTTCCTGTGCCTCTAAATGAGAAAGGCAACGGAGGAGGACACCGTCATATGAACGACGGTAAAGTGTCTTCAGAGTCGGATCGTAGTAGAAACGGAGAGACCTTCGTCTGATAGATGCCGCTTCTTTAGGACTGTCTGGAAGCAGACCGTGCAAAGCATAGTCGATGAGAGGAAAGCGCCAGTCTCTTGGTTCAAGATCCGTGGAGACATTATAGACTTCTCGAGTTCTTAGCATGTGCTTGAAGCATACAAGATGTCGAGTTGCGACTGTGAGGTGATACTCGGTGTCGGCTGGCAAGGCTAGCGTTGTTGCTAACGCAGCAAGAGCGTCCGCCTTGGTATTTTGAGATCGAGACACATGCCCAATGTAGAAACCTTCAAATAGGTTAGCCAATTCGATGGCTGTATGGTAGTAGGCACCAAGTCCTCATGGCGGACTTCGTATTCGCCTTTAACCTGATTGATGATCATTTTGAATCGCCATAAGCTTCGAGGTAGCGTACCCCCATTCCATGGGCGAGCTGAAGACCAATGAGTAGAGCATTATATTCTGCTACATTGTTGGAGCACGATTCTGTCAGAGAAAATGCTCTGGGCAGGACATGATTCTGTGGGGATAAACACAACCCCCACTCCGGCAATAATCTTATCTTTAGGGCCCATTCGCGATGCTCCATCAAAGAACATTTGCCATACTTCCTCTTCTGAGGTTGCATTAGACTCGAAGACCTCATCAGGGATGTCTTCGTGAAGTTTTGAATGCTCCGGAACTGGATGAGCAGCCAAGAACTCTGCAAGGGTCTGGCCTTTAACCGCCTTCTGAGGCGTGAAAATCATGTCGTATTGAGACAATAAAAGTGCCCACTTAGCCAATCTTGAATTCAATGATCCTGGCTTCGTCATAAGAAGACGCAATGGATTTACTCTGGAGATGACACGTATGGTCTGGCCGACCCAAATAATGTCGTGTCTTCTGGACAGCGAAGACGAGAGCTAAACACTCTTTCTCGATAGGGTTGTAGCGAGATTCCGCTCCTATGAGAGTTCTGCTCAGATAATAAATGGCCTGCTCGTGGCCATTGTCGTCCTTTTGAGCGAGGAGGGCACCGAGGAGTAGTCCATAGCCTTTACATAAAGCAGGAATGGCTTCCCTGATGTAGGGGCCACTAAGACTGGAGCTTTGTGAGGTACCTCTTGATGTCTTCATAAGCTTCCTGACAAGCTTGATCCCATACGAAGGAAGTCCCTTTTTCATGAGCCGGGTGAACGGCTGACAGCGGCCTGAGAGATTTGCGATGAATCTTCTGATATAGGCCAGCCTGCCTTGCAAGCCTCTGAGCTCTTTGAGGTTCCTTTGCGGAGGCATGCTCTGAATAGCTTTGACCTTGTCTGGGTCAAGATGAATTCCTTTTGATGTGACAATAAACCCAAGGAATTTGTCGCTTGACACTCCCAAGAAGGATTTTGTCGGGTTCATTTTCAGTTGATGAGCCCGCATTATGTCGAACATCGTTCTCAGGTCGCGAAGATGTTCATTCTTGTTGCGGCTTTTGACTGCGATGTCGTCAACATAGCACTCCACCGTTTTTCGGAGATGATCGCGAAAGATCATACTCATTGCCCGCTGATAGGTTGCTCCGGCGTTCTTCAGTCCGAAGGGCATTACAGTGTAGCAGTATACCCCCAATGGTGTTCGGAACGAAGTATGCTTCTCATCGTCGGGATACATCTTAATCTGGTTGTACCCTGAAAACCGTCCATGAAAGACATCCTTTCGAACCCGCATGTGTTGTCAATCATGACATCGGTGATGGGCAGCGGAAATTCATCCTTGGGACAGGCCGTATTGAGATCACGGTAGTCGATGCAGATCCGTATTTTCCGTTCTTCTGAGGAGGACGGGGACTATATTAGCCACCCAATCTGGATGTGCTCCACCCGGACGAAGCCACATGCAATGAGCTTGTGAACTTCGGCTTCAATAGCTTCCATAATGTTCGGGCGAAACCGACGTTGTTGCTGCTTGACTGGCTTGACGTCAGGCTTGATGTTTAGGCGGTGCATAGCGACCTGTGGATCAAGTCCGGGCATGTCTTCGTAGCTCCATGCGAAGACGTCTATATACTCTCTTACGAGTATTATCAATTCTTCCCTTTCTGTCACTTCTGACTTCAGACTCCCGATTCTGCAACGGAGTCGGATTTTTTCCCAGTGGATGACTGCTCCCGGCGTTGAAACCGTATATTGTAGTAGTGGTTGCGGACAACCTATACAATGGTATGCCGAGGAAGTAGAGAAGCCTTTTGGGGATGATGCTGAGTGCAGACCCCGGATCGACTTGTACCCTCTCAATGCATGTTGAACCGATATATCCGGTGTAGTACAGAGGTCGATCGTGCTTGTTGTCTTTGAGAAGCATATCTTCCGCTGTGAAGGTAATAACGGGCACCTTTGATTGTGCATGATGACATTCTGGGCAGGAAGACTGAGCGTCATCATTAGGGATTTCAGGCATGCATGTCAGAAAGGATTCTGAATTGGCTAGCGCATCCCTGAGTGCTTCTCTTGTCTCTTTGAGAGGCGAAGGAGCTCGTGTATAGTGATACGAGCTGGGATATTGGCCAGCTGAGCCAATATGTCAAACCGAAAGGGCGTATCAAACCCTTGGCCTGGTGGTTTCTTCAACACATGGTCGAATCGTACCTCCTTAGGCTTTTCTTTCCCTTTGGCTGGGATTGGAGTAGATGCTGGTACTTGTACTGACGTCGTTTGCTGTTGTATCTCGTCAGTAGACTTTTCATACTGCCTCAAGTATGGTTTTTCGGATCGGGTGCCCGTTTGTTGAGGCGTATCGGCTTGCGCTGCGCAAGCAAGCTTTTCTCCTTCTGAATCACTGAGGGAAGCCGATGTAAGATTGCCGTCGTCTGGCAGGATGGAGATGACATTGCAAGACTTGCCCTTTGAATCGGGCTGCTTTGGATCCCGCTGTACGTCTTGGACGAGGTCTGGATGTATCCACATGACTTCCCATGTCTCCAATGTTAAGGGAACAAGACCCTTATTATGTTGAGCTATAACTGGAGGATGCTTGACTTCCAACCGTGGCGCAGGGGCTGCATAAGTCCCGTCAGGAACTGTGATCTTCGGGGCTTTGCCGAACTCAAGAGTCACCATATTGGCAGTGACTTTCTTCTGCCCGTCTTCAGTGTCAGGACTCCAGCATCGACCAAGGCTTGAATTTCTATCCTTGAGGACATAGCACTTGTCAGTAGGATGGTGGACCATCCTGTGGTAGAGGCAGTATTAGGGTCGTTTGTACGCCCTATCTCATTGGGACGCCGAGCATCTGGCAGCTTCATTTTGTTCCCTTTGTGGAGCAGATGAAATATGGTGACCACCTGATCGTCTTTGAACGAGTACTGCTTTGGAGGGAACTTAGGTTCCTGATTGTCGAAGCCGCTCTTCTTGGCCTTCGACTGCACATCTCCGGATAGTTCCACAGACATAATTTCTTTACCTTTAGCTTGAGAAGATTGCGGTAGGTCGCCACTCCCTTTGTTGTTCATCCCCCACTTGCCTCTAGGGCGGATGGTTCGAACTTTTTAGCTGACTTCTCGGCTATCTCAGCTTGTTCGACCAATTCTTTTCAAGTGTGGGCTTTGACAGCCCCCATGCGAACTTCCACTTGGTCTAAGAAGTTGTGTCCTGCATGTCTGTAAGAGCATGGGTAATGGCATCCCTGCTGGGCACATCAAGGATAAGTTTCTGAACCGTTCAATGTAGTCACGGACAGATTCGCCCTTCCTCTGCACAGTGGAGAGGAGTTTGTCCATGGTCACTTCGGTATCGTCCTCATAGAAACGAGAGAGGAACCGAGTTTCCAAATCGATCCAGGAGTTGATAGATCCGGGGGAAGACTGCGAAACCAATCAAATGCCACCCCCTTTAAGGTGCCAATGAACAGCCTAGCCATGACGGCGTCATTGCTTATAACATTACCAGTCTGAGACCGAAAATAGTAGATGTGTTGATTTGGCGAGCTCTTTCCATCATAGGTATGCAGCGTTGGCGGTTTGAACTTCGGTGGATATGGCATCGAATCCCACTCCAGCGGATAAGGACGGACTGCCCCTACCTTCTTTAATTCATCCCTCTGAGCTAGGGATGCGATTTGAGCTTGGAGGCCCTTAAGGACTTCGTGTCTAAGGAAGAACCCTCCTTGGATTTCTCCGGCTTTGATTGCTCATTGCTGAAGTGTTCCTCCTCATCGTGATTGCTCCCGGCATCATTGTTATTCCGGTTATTGAGAAGTCGAGCGAGCATCTGCTGAATATTGTCCAGGGCCTCTTGCTGAGTTCTGGAAGTTTGCTCCTGAGCTTCCAGGCGCCGACGAAGATCGTCGTTGACGTTATCAGCCATATTGACTGATGCTTTGTCTGTTCGCACCGAACTGACTGTCGCCGAAGAGGCGTAACCACTATCTTCATCTTCTTCGTCCGATGATTGGAGTGATCTCCTGGGCTCTGGCGGGGCTAGGGCCGTCGAGGAAGAAGGCTGTTCATAAGTGTGGGGTATCGCCACCCTGGATCTGGTGTTTCGGAAAACACCTTCCTCATGCACCAAGACTTCGCCTAAGCCTGGGCTGTATTCTGGATCTGGGGACTCTTGTCCTCTTCCGTCATGTTGACGGATGCGCCGAGGGTAGATCTCGCGAGATGCTCCTTTTGCGATGTTCACCGGGACTTGTACCGATAGTCGATCGAAAGCTGACCGTCCGTCTTGGAGGCGTGGTGGAAGTTGATCCCAGCTGGCAATGGACCGAGTGGAGTATCACCAGCTGACATCCCACTTGTTGACAACAGGGGGAAGAGGTTTGTCTATCTGTCAACAATTTCTTCAAATCGAACCGGTTGGGTCCCTGCAATCGAGCGCTGTAACACCCCGTTCCTGGAATACGTACTTAGTTGCGTATTCAGATTTCTCGATCGTATTTTTCGATTTGCTTCTTGTATTTATTCCGTATTATGAATTCTTTATATGATTGTTTTGTCTTGGATTTGGATTCGTGGATTCGGAGTCAACCTTAGTTTGAACCGAAGCCCGATCCCAGAGTATTGCTCGGTTTGGACATTCTGGTATACCGATTTGACCGATTTCAGTTTTAAACATCATTTTCCAATATTCTAGATTTTCTATGATTTCTGGAATTTTCCAGAATTAAGTTGAAAATCTTCAAAACCGGTATCGGCCAGTATCGTTGACCGACTCCCGGATTTTTAATTTACAAACGGTTTGGAATTTCTAAATGTGCCTTTAGACATTATTTCTCAAAAACATATTTTCTATCTGAATACATTTTCTGGGATTTTCCTGAATTTATTGAAACCCGGCCAATCCGGCGTATACCGAGATTGACGGTCGACCTTATGATTTTTATCTTGAAAATGAGATTGAATCTTTGAAAACCGATTTCACCAAAATCATTTTATAATAATTATGATTTTTGAGAATTTTTGGGAGACTTTCCGGTTACTTTATTTTTGGTCTTTTCCGGTATTTTTCCCAGATACCGAGGAGATGGTCCCATATTTCCACTTTGTCTTTTCCCATTTTCTCTCTCCTTCCTTAAACGCGGATCTCACCAACCTAGGATTCCGCATTTATTGTGAAGATCCTCTCCATTTCGCATTTATGCACTACAGATCAAATCCCATCATTATCATGACTTTCTCTCTCCTCTGTTAAAAACGCAGCTTTTGGCTTTCCCTAAACGCAGCCTTAATCCCTGCGTTTAGCCCATTTTTTCCTAAACGCAAGAGGGCTGCGTTTCATGTGGGGGAAACACAAGAATCCCTTTTGTTGTTTTTGTCTTATATGATATGCAACATTATTTCATCCTCTTTTCTCTCTCTTCATTAATGCTCTCTTCCATATTGTCATTTCCAAGACACCCACTCCTTTCTCTTCATCACTACAACCGGCCATGTGGCAAGAGAAATGTCAAATCTCCCCATTTTACAAAACCCCCTTACCTTTATTTAATTGCATCACTTCACAAACCCAAATCCTATAAATACCTCCTCTCCTTCTCTCTCCCTTCATTTTTTTACTTCTCCTTCATCTTCCTTGCTTCATGCAGCCAAAGAGAAGCCACCAAGGGAGAGCTCCTTCTCTTGCTTCCCTTGTTCACCCAAACTCCATCTTCTTCACAACTTCTTCACCAAACTCCACTACCATTTCTTCTCCATCACTTGTGAGACCGGTCACTCCTTGGGATTTTGGCCGCGTTCTTCTCCGTTGACAAACTTGGAACCGGCCACTCCTTTTGGATTGGGGCCGTGTTTCTTCTCCGGCGGCAAAACTTAGGGTCGGTGCCCTCCTTTTGGATTGGGACCGAACTTCCCTTTGTTGGACGCAGCAAAGATCTTGTTAGGCGAGTAATCTCGCTATCCGCTTGCCTTCTTACGCGAGTGTTTTTCCTCGCCAAAGACTTGATTAACTTGTAGTTTATCAACATAAGATCATAACTCTTAAAAGTCAGTTCTGCTCACTGTTTTACAGTATTAGTCGACTTGCCCAAATCATAAGTCGACTAAACCCTTGAAACGCAGCCTGGTTATTCTGGAACGCACCCTATTAGTCGACTAATCATTCTTCCTAGTCGACTAACCTTCCTGAGACGCGAATCTTGGAAACGCAGCTCTGGGAAACGCGGCTCTTGGAACGCGACCATGTGAGACGCGACCTTGAGAGACGCACCCTTTCCATGAACGCGGCCTACTCTTTCATCCCTTATTGACTAACTCTTTCTGTGAGACGCAGTTTTGCGAAACGCAGCATGCTAGTCGACTACCCCTTGCGTCTAGTCGACTGACCCTTTTCTGAAACGCGGTTCTCTGAAACGCAGCTTTCCCAAACGCAGCCTAGCTAGTCGACTTGTCTCTTTGTTATAGTCGACTAACTCCTTGCTTAGTCGACTACCCATGAATCCCTAGTCGACTATCTTTAGCTAACTGCTGTGATTGATCACTTCCTTGAATATGGACTTTATCCTCGGGACTTGTATTATTTGTTATGATATTTTCATGACTTGTCACCTGCCTAATATCACCATCTGTCATGCTATCACTCAACACCCAGCATGATCTACTTGACTTGTGATTATCATGTTTACGGGAATCTTGCCTTGTTATTGTGTATGGAACTAAGTGCCACACAGAGCAAAGTGCCACACCATACTCGGTGGGGGCCACCTCTTGAATCTGTGGGGGCCACCTCTAGAATCCATCCCCTCAGAACAAAGTGCCACACAGAGCAAAGTGCCACACCCTACTCGGTGGGGGCCACCTCTTGAATCTGTGGGGGCCACCTCTTGAATCTGTAGGGCTATTCCTGTTATAACCTGTTATTCCCGTAATTTGATAATATTGATAAGCTACAACTTGCACGGGGAATGGGAGGAAGTGATGGATGCCGGAATGATATCTTGCTTATAGTAAAGGAATATAAAATCATGGCGGTACGTGTTAGTGGGACTTTGGGCCCACAGGAGATTCGTGTTAGGGGACTTTGGGCCTCCAAACTGGTTCCAGGTGTATGGAAACTACTATAAGAAGCTCTATCAGTTCTCCATCTGCTTCCGTTAACAACCCTCGCCTTGCTTATATATGGATGTATGTGTTTGGGGGTGTACACCCGGACACATACCCAGATATATGGGTCAGACGAGTAATAATAAGTGCCTGTTGTGATTCCTGATATGACTCTTGTTATGATTCCCGTTATGACACCTGTATTGGACTCCTGTTATGATGCCTGTTATGATTCTTGTTATGACTCCCGTTATGTACTCCTGTCATGCCTGTTATGTACTTCTGTTATGACCACTTTGTGACTTGTGATTGTATGTGCTTGGATTACGATGATATGAGATAAAGGTATATAAATGAGGTTTCCTTGTTTGGATTATTCCTTCGACGTACTAGTCTCATGGAAGCGTGACCTAAGCTTGTGCAATCGGTTTTGCTTGTAATTCGGATTTCCTGTTTTATGATGATTATGATATACTTGTTCAGCCTGCTATACTTGTGTTCTAACCCCTGTTTTCTGAACTTGATATCCTTTGTACTTGATATCCATTATTGTATTCACACTTGTGCTCATCCTGGCTCGCCACCTGGCTTTTGCATTACACTCGCCTGGGGAGTTTCATCTGACTCCCCTGGATCCTTATGTCCAGGTCATGGAGCTTGGAGCATGTCAGAACTTGGAGCGTGTGGATTCTCCCAGTTGCTGATCAGAGTGGCACAGCGGTAGCGTGGATCTTCAGCAGACCGTTCAGAGCTCCATCCTTCCAGGCCCCCTTGTGTGCCTCTCGAGTTTTCCTTTTGTAAACTCGTGAGTGCCTCTATTGTTTACCCTTGTATATTTCTTGTGTTCTCGCATTTGCGCCTATCAGGTGATGTAATATTATTGTAATATCAGATCACCTCTGGTGATAACTCTGTAATTGTACTCATGTGATGGAATGTATCATGCACCACTGCTTTCGTACTCTGATTCTTGTCTGTACTGATGCTTAGCGTATATACGTGAAGGTACTTCTGACTTGCGTATATACGTTGCAGTAATGTCTCCGTATCCGCCAGGATCGGGGCGTTACAGGATGGTATCAGAGCCTAGGCTCTCACTTCCTCAGTACGTCCAGACGGCAATTAATGGTAAAGCAATTTGCAACTGGAATGCATGAGTCCTGGTTATACATTCCAACTACAAGTACAGAGTTATCTATTTATCTTGATCATCTTTCCTTTGATTCCTATCTTTTCCATCCTTCCCCTGTTTTGGTTTTTCGAAGCCTTATACCAACTTAAGATATGGATATACTAGAGAGGTAGTGGCTGGTTCTAAATGAAGCTATGATATGATCTCTTCGGCCAACTCTATGAAGCTCGGGTATTTTCAGGATTGATCTCGAACGGGTTATCTTTCAGAAGTCAATAGTCAGGATTCTCAACCATCGGTCTTCTTTATTATGCTCAGTATTATCGAGGTTTCCTTTATCTTCAAGTATTCTGGCTCATTCTCAGAGTGATACTAAGTATGCAGTACAGCTGGAATTCTATTGCAGAGCTGTGTTATCAGTCGGTATTATTTGGCATCGTTCAAAGACTTATACAGCCGGAAGCGCAGAAGTTATCTATATCTCGATTGTTATCCAGTCAACTTGAGAGCCCTACCTAAAGTGTTTCATATCTTAATTGGTATAATTCCACCCTTGTCCCCTTTGTGTTCATTTTACCACTTATCGAAATTGCGAGGACGCAATTTTGTAAGGTGGATGGATTGTAACACCCCGTTCCTGGAATACGTACTTAGTTGCGTATTCAGATTTCTCGATCGTATTTTTCGATTTGCTTCTTGTATTTATTCCGTATTATGAATTCTTTATATGATTGTTTTGTCTTGGATTTGGATTCGTGGATTCGGAGTCAACCTTAGTTTGAACCGAAGGCCCGATCCCAGAGTATTGCTCGGTTTGGACATTCTGGTATCCGATTTGACCGATTTCAGTTTTAAACATCATTTTCCAATATTCTAGATTTTCTATGATTTTCTGGAATTTTTCAGAATTAAGTTGAAATCTTCAAACCGGTATCGGCCAGTATCGTTGACTGACTCCCGGATTTTAATTTACAAACGGTTTGAATTTCTAAATATGCCTTTAGACATTATTTCTCAAAAACATATTTTCTATCTGAATACATTTTCTGGATTTTCCTGAATTTATTGAAAATCCGGCCAATCCGGCGTATACCGAGATTGACGGTCGACCTTATGATTTTTATCTTGAAAATGAGATTGAATCTTTGAAAACCGATTTCACCAAAAATCATTTTATAATAATTATGATTTTTGAGAATTTTTGGGAGACTTTCCGGATTACTTTATTTTGAGCTTTTCCGGTATTTTCCCAGATACCGAGGAGATGGTCCCATATATTCCACTTTGTCTTTTCCCATTTTCTCTCTCCTTCCTTAAACGCGGATCTCACCAACCTAGGATTCCGCATTTATTGTGAAGATCCTCCCCATTTCGCATTTAATGCACTTCAGATCAATCCCATCAATTATCATGACTTTCTCTCTCCTCTGTTAAAAACGCAGCTTTTGGCTTTCCCTAAACGCAGCCTTAATCCCTGCGTTTAGCCCATTTTTTCCTAAACGCAAGAGGGCTGCGTTTCATGTGGGGGAAACGCAAGAATCCCTTTTTGTTGTTTTTGTCTTATATGATATGCAACATTATTTCATCCTCTTTCTCTCTCTTCATTTAATGCTCTCTTCCATATTGTCATTTCCAAGACACCCACTCCTTTCTCTTCATCACTACAACCGGCCATGTGGCAAGAGAAATGTCAAATCTCCCCATTTTACAAAAACCCCTTACCTTTATTTAATTGCATCACTTCACAAACCCAAATCCTATAAATACCTCCTCTCCTTCTCTCTCCCTTCATTTTTTTACTTCTCCTTCATCTTCCTTGCTTCATGCAGCCAACAGAGAAGCCACCAAGGGAGAGCTCCTTCTCTTGCTTCCCTTGTTCACCCAAACTCCATCTTCTCCACAACTTCTTCACCAAACTCCACTACCATTTCTTCTCCATCACTTTGTGAGACCGGCCACTCCTTGGGATTTGGCCGGGTTCTTCTCCGTTGACAAACTTGGAACCGGCCACTCCTTTTGATTGGGGCCGTGTTTCTTCTCCGGCGGCAAAACTTAGGGTCGGTGCCCTCCTTTTGGATTGGGACCGAACTTCCCTTTGTTGGACGCAGCAAAGATCTTGTTAGGCGAGTAATCTCGCTATCCGCTTGCCTTCTTACGCGAGTGTTTTTCCTCGCCAAAGACTTGATTAACTTGTAGTTTATCAACATAAGATCATAACTCTTAAAAGTCAGTTCTGCTCACTGTTTTACAGTATTAGTCGACTTGCCCAAATCATAAGTCGACTAACCCTTGAAACGCAGCCTGGTTATTCTGGAACGCACCCTATTAGTCGACTAATCATTCTTCCTAGTCGACTAACCTTCCTGAGACGCGAATCTTGGAAACGCAGCTCTGGGAAACGCGGCTCTTGGAAACGCGACCATGTGAGACGCGACCTTGAGAGACGCACCCTTTCCATGAAACGCGGCCTACTCTTTCATCCCTTATTGACTAACTCTTTCTTGTGAGACGCAGTTTTGCGAAACGCAGCATGCTAGTCGACTACCCCTTGCGTCTAGTCGACTGACCCTTTTCTGAAACGCGGTTCTCTGAAACGCAGCTTTCCCAAACGCAGCCTAGCTAGTCGACTTGTCTCTTTGTTATAGTCGACTAACTCCTTGCTTAGTCGACTACCCATGAATCCCTAGTCGACTATCTTTAGCTAACTGCTGTGATTGATCACTTCCTTGAATATGGACTTTATCCTCGGGACTTGTATTATTTGTTATGATATTTTCATGACTTGTCACCTGCCTAATATCACCATCCTGTCATGCTATCACTCAACACCCAGCATGATCTACTTGACTTGTGATTATCATGTTTACGGGAATCTTGCCTTGTTATTGTGTATGGAACTAAGTGCCACACAGAGCAAAGTGCCACACCATACTCGGTGGGGGCCACCTCTTGAATCTGTGGGGGCCACCTCTAGAATCCATCCCCTCAGAACAAAGTGCCACACAGAGCAAAGTGCCACACCCTACTCGGTGGGGGCCACCTCTTGAATCTGTGGGGGCCACCTCTTGAATCTGTAGGGCTATTCCTGTTATAACCTGTTATTCCCGTAATTTGATAATATTGATAAGCTACAACTTGCACGGGGAATGGGAGGAAGTGATGGATGCCGGAATGATATCTTGCTTATAGTAAAGGAATATAAAAATCATGGCGGTACGTGTTAGTGGGACTTTGGGCCCACAGGAGATTCGTGTTAGGGGGACTTTGGGCCTCCAAACTGGTTCCAGGTGTATGGAAACTACTATAAGAAGCTCTATCAGTTCTCCATCTGCTTCCGTTAACAACCCTCGCCTGCTTATATATGGATGTATGTGTGTTGGGGTGTACACCCGGACACATACCCAGATATATGGGTCAGACGAGTAATAATAAGTGCCTGTTATGATTCCTGATATGACTCTTGTTATGATTCCCGTTATGACACCTGTATTGGACTCCTGTTATGATGCCTGTTATGATTCTTGTTATGACTCCCGTTATGTACTCCTGTCATGCCTGTTATGTACTTCTGTTATGACCACTTTGTGACTTGTGATTGTATGTGCTTGGATTACGATGATATGAGATAAAGGTATATAAATGAGGGTTTCCTTGTTTGGATTATTCCTTCGACGTACTAGTCTCATGGAAGCGTGACCTAAGCTTGTGCAATCGGTTTTGCTTGTAATTCGGATTTCCTGTTTTATGATGATTATGATATACTTGTTCATGCCTGCTATACTTGTGTTCTAACCCCTGTTTTCTGAACTTGATATCCTTTGTACTTGATATCCATTATTGTATTCACACTTGTGCTCATCCTGGCTCGCCACCTGGCTTTTGCATTACACTCGCCTGGGGAGTTTCATCTGACTCCCCTGGATCCTTATGTCCAGGTCATGGAGCTTGGAGCATGTCAGAACTTGGAGCGTGTGGATTCTCCCAGTTGCTGATCAGAGTGGCACAGCGGTAGCGTGGATCTTCAGCAGACCGTTCAGAGCTCCATCCTTCCAGGCCCCCTTGTGTGCCTCTCGAGTTTTCCTTTTGTAAACTCGTGAGTGCCTCTATTGTTTACCCTTGTATATTTCTTGTGTTCTCGCATTTGCGCCTATCAGGTGATGTAATATTATTGTAATATCAGATCACCTCTGGTGATAACTCTGTAATTGTACTCATGTGATGGAATGTAGCATGCACCACTGCTTTCGTACTCTGATTCTTGTCTGTACTGATGCTTAGCGTATATACGTGAAGGTACTTCTGACTTGCGTATATACGTTGCAGTAATGTCTCCGTATCCGCCAGGATCGGGGCGTTACAAGCGCGAAGGCTCTTTTGGGTCGCACATAGGGCGATGTCCTGCTTCTTTTATCCCTGTAGATGGGATTAGCACTGAATAGTGCTTTGGTTCTAGCTTCGCCATTAGACGCGAACTTAGTGCTTGACGCACTGGAAAGCGGAGCACGCTGCGGTGCTTTACCCGCTATGCTGTTGCGAAGGCAATTAGCCTTAGATGGTACTTTGGCTTCGGCTTTGCGGTCATGAACCCTACGCGTACGCTGTGGTGCAGTGGCTTTGCTCATGAGATCGAGGCCGGCGCGAGGCATCGCTGCCCTTGAATTGGACGACGGTATGATTGCCGTCGTAACTTTATGATTGGAGCAGACAGGCATCTTGCCTTTCTCTTCGCGGGAGAGGCACGGTTTAGGCGTTGCTACGCCTGAAGCTTCGGTTGAAGACTTCTGTTTAGACTTCCATATCCGCCTTGACAGAGGAGACTTAGGTTCGCAAGGAACCTGATTAGCCACACACGAGGCTGAGGGGTGTTGGCAGAATTCTGCTTCCGGTTTCTGATTTGAAACCTTGGTCGTGGAAACCCTCCTATGCTTCCGTGCTCGAAGCATTGGGCCACCCCCCAGAGAGGACTTCTTCAAATCTTCCTTGATCGAATTGAACCACCAAGTTCTCACAAGTAAAGGAATCAGACTGCGGACGTGCTTCCTTGTTGCGCCAAATAATCGCAGTAGGTTGGTAGAGAACCTTTTCAGTCTCCACAGAGACTTTCCTTGAAGATTTAGCCAGAGAAACTCTGGCTGCACCGGCAATTCTGAATTCAGAGTTAGACCCGAAGGTCTGTTTGTCGCATTGCGACACTTGATTCTCGGCAGTGGAGAATACAATCCCCAGCGGAGTCGCCATCTTGTTTTCCATTGTGTTTGCAAAGGGGGAAAACTTACAAAAAAAAAGGGTTGAGGAGCTAAATTACAAGTATTCTTAAAAGATTACAAGTAGATCTCCTCAGAGATTCTGGAGAAGTGTGCCGATAGGAGTCTGGTCAGCGCGCGACCACTTTGTCCCTTTGACGATGCGAGCGATGAGATTCCCTTCTCGCCTGGTTCGGAGAATCAGAGAATAGAAGGTTGGTAGAACCCTCTTGCTGCTTCTCAAAATCGCCTTCAATTAGGAATTCCTTCTCGCCTGGTTCCGGAGATTCCTTGAGAAGAAGGACGATGTTAGGGTATCAGCACCCTGGATAGAGAAAGCAATTCTCTAAAAGGTCTCTGAATTCGAGAGCGCACGGTGTTTATGAAGAAGCCTCTGCTTGTGGAGTCCTCTTGTATGCCTCTGTGTCTTGATCGATCGATCCTCCTCCTCTCTTTGTACCCCTGGCGGGCTATTTATAGGGAGAGCAAGGGTATAATCGTCCCTTGAAGATATGGAAACAGATTGAATCGAATCTGTTTAAATCTAGAAAGTAGCCTTGCTGCGAGGCTAAGATAGCTTCTGCGGAGCTAGAATTGGCAGGTCGGTTGATCCTCTTGATCTGTTTTGATCCTTTCCATATCGTTGGAAGATTTCCCCTGATCCTCTTACTCGTTTTAGAAGAGTCAAGAGATTGTGGCAATCAACTGCCAAATTTGATCTCTGATTTGATCTTAATTGGATTTTATCTGATTGGATCCGATCTCATCCGGAGATCTGATTGGTCAAAGGCTGACCGTGACAGATTCATAGCAGCGCTGCCCGCATTGAGCTCGTGGCGGAGCTAGAGGCAATTCTTGGCGAAGTCCGAAAAAGAGGCTTTTTGGCGAAGCTGTCAGTTGGCTTCTTGGCGAGGCTTTGGATGGCTTCAAGGCGAAGTCGAGTGATGTTAGCCTCTCAGGCGAGGCTATCCCTTTGGGCTCATGCGATGCTAAGTGCTAGCACCTTAGACCTGCTGAGGTCTGTTTAGAAACAATCCGGGTTCACTGTCTGCTTGCTGGATCAGTGGAGTCCAAGTTGCTTCCTTGTCCCTTGGAGATGGGTGAAAACTGGTCTTCGGCTCGTCTGTCACTTGTCTTTTGTAAATGTCAACAAGTTTAGACATTGTTCAAACCAATAAGAATCTTGTCTTTTTTAAGTGTCAACATCGGTCGACCGCCCGGTCGACTGCCAACGGTCAAGAATCCGACCGTTGGAGCCTCCGGTCGACCGCACCGTCGACCGAAAAGAACAGAGAGCATTGCTTTCAGTTCCGGTCGACTGGGTCGGTCGACCGGCCATCTGCCAGGTCAAGGCGTGCACGTCTGTGCACGTCGGTCGACCGAGCCGGTCGACCGACTTCAGCCCTAGTCGACTTGGTAGGTCGACTAGTCGACTTGGCTGAAGCCTGGAACAGAAAATCTGGGATTAAAAACTTGGTCTTTTTGATTGAAATAAAATCCCATAAATACTTAGAAAATCTACAAAAATAGTTTTACCAATATACTTTGATAAACAAACATGCTTGCACAAAATCAAGGCATGTTATAAAAGATTGGACTATTTTTGTAAGTAGGAAAATATTGGCTCAAATGAAAACTTGTATTTTCCAAAATGAAAAGTCTTTTCTAAACTGAAAATTCTTTTATGAAAAAACAACTAAAACAAGAGTGTGTGTGCATGGTATACTTGAGCAATCCACCAGCTATTCTATCTTTTACATTTTATCTAAAATAAAATCTTACAAAACAAACCTAGACACAAGTGTTCATCTTCTTGAAGTCTTCACTTGAAGCCTTCTTGACTTGGTCCAAACACCGTGCTAGCTCCAAAACTTGACTTTAAATCCTTTGTTGAAGCTATGCACCTACTAAGATCTTGTTCACAAATCTGTCACTAATTAAACACAAGATCATTAGTAAACATAACTACATGAGTTGATCATCATCAAAACTAGAGTGATGGGCCTTTGGGCCAACAGGAGTGGGTGGAGAGGGGATGCCCACTAGGGCAAGGGGAGAGGGGAGTCCCGCTGGGGCAGGGCGAAGGCCGGCAGGGAGGGAGGGGACAACGAAGGCCGACTTGCTGTGGAAGAAGACGGAGAAGGAGGAGGAAGGAGGGGCATTTTGAACATTTCCACGAGGGTAAATGTGTTCAATTTTTTTGGATGAACATAATTTTTTAATGCCTTAATTAAATTGTTGGATGCTGATATTCACTCCCCAAAATAATAAAAGAAAAATGCCTAGAGAAAACACATAAAAAAGAAAAAGAAACTCTTTTTATCAAGAGACCAAAGGAAGGTTTCTCCTGTGACTCCTATAAACTTTGTCCGTCCCGCCGCCCGTCTTCATCCGCCCGAGCGAGAGAGAGAGAGAGACCCTCCTTTTTCTTCCTCTCACCTTCTTCCTCCTCCTACCTCATTCCTCCTCCTTTCCACCTTCCTCCTCCCCCTCCTTCTTTGCCGCTCGGCGGTGGCAGATCAGTCAGTTTTTCATTACTATTGGCAGTATAATAGTATAGCCCAATCTGACCAAAACAAGTCAACAAAGGCCTGAGTTTCAACATCACTTTCGAAGTGACAATGTGAGAATTTCTATTAACCAAAACCCTTCACACTATTTAGTATATTAAAAAATGAAATAATGCGCAAAGGCTCTTGGACTAGAGTTCAACATGCACTACAATTAGTACACAAATAGATGTAAAATGTCTCTACAATCAAAACTGACCGAATAGAAGTTTTCTCTCGTGACTCGTATAGGAACTTTATTTGTCTTTTTCTTTCTCAGCTCTCCCTCTTATTTCTTTCTTTCTCCCCTTCTCCTCCTATCTAATCCGTCGTTTTTTCATCAATAGTGATAGTACACTAGTTTAACACTCGTTGTTGCCCATTTTACATACCATGTGATCTATAAAAGATGATGATATAGTCTATTAGTTAAATTTTTTCCTCGAGGAAAGTATTTCATTTTTGTTTTTCTTTCATGAAAAAAAAAAAGGGAAAAAAAGGAGAAAAAATGTTTTGCTCCGTCATTGGGGAAATCACATCCGTTGAAAAAGTGCAGTCTTCTTCCAATATCCATTGTTGAATCCTGTGGCTCTTTTCTCCTCTTCGTTCTTGAGCTTCGAACAATCCCTCTCTCTCGTGCGTCTTTATCCGTTCTGATTCGAATTTCTTCCTCAATCTTTTTCCACTCCTTTTTCTCTTCTCCGTTTTTTCTCTCTCTTCAATTTTCGTTCCCCTCATCGATCCCATCAATTAATCGAGAGAATGCCGAGCAATTCGTCTCAGTGATCCACTCCACTCTATGGTGAGTTCAATGCAAGCTTTCCTTTTTTACGCGTTTCCCCCAATTTTTTGGGACATATATAGTCGATTTTGTAGTCCCTCGCGCTTAATTTATGTGAAACTTGCTTGTCAAGTCAATTAATGTTAGAATCATGGGGGGAAATTGGAATTAGGGTTTGGTACTTTCTGATGTAACGCACTCGTTTTTCAATTCTTTTTGATGCAATTGGTTTTCAAATCAGTTAGGGTTTGGTACTTGCTGATAGCAAAGCTAATTGATTCTTGCTGCATTTCGTTGAAAAATATTTTAATTTAATTTAATTTATTTTATCTTTTTTGAAAAATTTAAATTCTGGTTGGGGGATCTTTATTGGGTTTCAGTATGTGCTGGATCTCAGTGTCAAACTTAAGTCTTTAAAGACTTGTTTATTTTAGCCTTGGTTGATAAATTAATCTACTTTCTGCAAACTTTTGTTTGGAAATTTCTTGTTTCTTATTTTTTAGTTTTATTTGCTCTATTTCTAAATTTGTTTTTATCTTTGTACGCAATTCAATAGTTTTGATGTTTTGTTTCTATATGAGATTACTTTTCCAAGATATTAGATTCAAAGCCCCTTTATTATTTTGGATATATTATATTTCTTAACATCTCAATGGTTTTCTTTACTAATTCGTATTCCTTCTTGTTGGTTTTTCCACTTGAATGTTAGTTTGTTCAATCGGAGTGCATGTGGTGGATCCATGGGTGCATTGATCGAAGCGGAGGGAAATGGGGTAACTGGTATTGCAAAGAGGCATGCTGAGAAGACATGTACCTCCAATCCTGTGGTTTACCAACTTGTTCGGGTAATTATTGTGATTTTGTGTAACTTTTCAGTAGCAGTTTAGTTTTAACTGATCATAGCTTTATAAGTATACTTGATCTGCTTCTTTACTTATAGTAAAACATTATGAATTAAAATTATTTCCAGTTAGCACTTCAGCTATTGTTTTGCCTGCGCTATGAGACTATATATCAGCCTTTTATGGAATACTCTGTTGTCCAGTGAAATTTGTGCCTGAAGAGCAAAGATGTATTGTCAATTTCATTGTTTATTCTTACTCCAATATGATACTCTGCCCTCACCTCCTTGCTACACCTTCATTAGGAATGTGCTGATTATCACTAAACTTTATAGAACCACACTTATCGGTACCTTTCTCCTTTTACTAATATGAAAAGACATTTGGCAGACACCCTAACTGGAAAGTCAAACAATAGTTGCCTTGTCCACCTCCGAGTTACTTATCCTACCTTTTTGATACTCCAAAAAACTTAGCCTGTCTATTCTAACTTTGTGAACTTCACAAGAAGTATTCTCACTTATATCTTCACTTAAAATTAACTGATTTTCTAGACTCCATATCCAAATGTGCCCGTAATTTATCAATGTTGTGAGCTTTATGATTAGATTTGCTTGATTTCATTAGGTTTGTTTTCAATTTTTGGTCTAAAGTTTAACTAATTTTCTAGACAGCAAATTCTTGTTAGGCTGGTTAATCTATTATTATAGCATTTTTTTTTTCTATGTAGTACTATGCATATTGATATCCATGAAGCTAACTATTTTCAAACAGGTTGGAGTTGATGGAAGGCTACTTCCCGCTACAGATGATGAACTAATGGAGGTTGAGCATTTGCTTGAAGATGATGGGACCCAACTACAGCCAGTTGAAGTCCGGAGGCAGTCTGAATGGTTATTGCTGAAGACTACTAACTTAGAAGGTATGGGAGGTAAATTTATACTCAGAGTGTATACACACACTTATGCATACACACACATACATGCTCTTAGTATGCCTGCATGTTGTATGTATGGTATTTTAGTTGAACTGCATAATTAAACATTAAGCATTTTGAAGAGGATTCATCTCTTTTCAGCCATTGGATTATTTTAGCATTCATGGAGGTGCATTAAAAGCTTTGACCTTTTCAAGTGCATTAAATGCACCATTAAATAAAGGCATACTCACAGATCTAAATATAACAATAAAAGTTGTTAATTTTTCTTTTAAAATTAAAGATAAAGTTTGTAGTTAAGTCATACATATATTCATTAATACATATGTAATAAGGTTTAATTGTTTCCGGGGTTAACTTAAAATTTTGTTTCCACTGACTAGCTACATGGTGGGACACTAGTGATTTTGTTCCCACCTATGAAGCTACATGGTGGGCTATGTAATGGGTCACCCACAACATTCACCTATATTTTTGCACATTTTAAAACATATTACGAGTGGATATATTTAATAGTCTCTCTAAGCATGCATTTGTTACTCCCTTTGCTTCTATTAACATCACAATAATTTTGTAAGCTGTAGATGATTAAATTGGTTATTGTACACATGTATGCATGTATATAATTATGTCTCTTTGTGTGTGGGGGTGGGTTGGTCTGTTTGGTGGTCTTTTTGGAGGGTTGTTCCTAAGATGACTCTTTTAATAGTTGCCTAAGGAATCTCACGATGGACCATCAAATAGATGATCCACACTGTTTTATTGTGAATTCCATGCTCTAAGACTTTTGTATAAAAAGTTATGCAATTTAGATACCTTTTAGTCATGCATCAAATGGTTGTAAAATGAATGCTTTTCAATAATATAATAGATAGACCATTTAATGGTAAAAATTGTTTAAATCATGTGCATTTTAGCACAACTGATTTAGGGCGGGGATATCATGATGAACGGTCTGGGTCATGTGTTGGGATGGTCTCCATTGTGATTTTAGTCCAACTCCTCATATGGTTACCTAAGTAGTCACCTTATGACCACTTATCCTTGTGTATGCGTGCATACACGTGCATGTGTGTGTACATGTGTGTAAATATTAAATCTAAATGTAGATTAAATACTTTTCCCATTGTTACTCTTGCTCACATGAGCCATTGTTCCTAAGACGTCTTCTTCGATAGTTGCCTAAGGAATCTCATGATAGGCCATCCAGATAGATGATCCACACCATTTTATTGTGATCTCCTTGCTCTAAGATGCTTACAATTTAGGTACCTCTTAGCCATGCATCAAATGGTTGTAAAATGAATGCTTTTCAATAACATAGAAGATAGTTTAATGTTAAAAAAATGTTTAAATCATGTGAATTTTAGTACAATTGATTTAGGGCATGAATATCATGATGAATGGTGCAGATCATCTAGTGGGATGGTCTGCGTTGTGATTTTAGTCCAACTCAGGGCCAGCCCTGGACCCGGGCGACCAGGGCACCTGCCCAAGGCCCAAAGCCAGGAGGGGCCCAATTTTTTTTGTGTGCCAATATATATATCCGGATAAAATCTAATGACAAGTCAAAGGAGTGCTATTGGTATATTATTATTTATATATATTCGTCAACTCTGGGAGAGAGGGCTTTTGTCCGAGAACCATGGATTCGATCTCAGACTCTCAGTTGATTGCTTTGGTATCTCTTTAAGCTCCCCTCAGCCATGGCCTCTCCTTTCTTCTCAAGGCCTTTCCAACCCTATCTTTACAAGGTTAGTTTCGGTTTATTCCTTTCTTCAAGTCGGGATTTTTATTTGGGTTTTAGTCGAGGATCTTCTCTTGTTCATGAAAGATTTGAATTCTGGATGAAGCTTTGTGTTTTGAACCTAATTTATCTGAATTTGAGAACTTGTCAGTGTTGTTTGACTTGTTTGATCTATTTGTGAACTCGCTGCTTTGTTTAATTTGGGAGCACGTAATTGGACTTAATTAAGTGTTTATTTTGTAGTTTTTCCCTATCTGTGTGCTTGTATAATTTGCAGAGACTCAAAATTCTGCATCTTTACTTATCTTAATATTAGGGTCGAATAGCTTTAGTTATGAACTTGACCTATACTCAAAAAAAATCAGACTGATGAAAATGGTCAGAATTGAGCTTTATAGCTATTTGGGACTGTAAAATGACCACCTTGCTTCTGCAATTGATGTCCTTGGTAGTTCTTAGTTTTTCACATTCACCAAAGTTTGTAGGTATATCGTCATTGTAGGCACAATTTCTGCATTCGCTCTGGGCCTTTGAAAACCCAAGACCGGCCTTGGTCCAACTCCTCATATGGTTACCTAAGGAGTCACCTTATGATCACTTATCCTTGCATGCGTGCACACGTATGCATGCGTGCGTGCGTGTATATGAACATTAAATCTAAAAGTAGATGAAACACTTTTCCCACTGATACTCTTGCTCACTCGAGCCATTGTTTAATTCTGCTGTGTGAAGGAGGGAGGGAGGGAGCATTATAAAATTGAAAATTGATGCAATTCATAGTGGGCAAGGTGTTCAGTCCTACTTTTCAGGGTGAAAAGTAATTCCCACTCACCTCACTCTCGCTTATATATAGATATTTTCCTTTAGTCTGTATTTTCGCTTTGCAGTTACTGAACTGGACAAAAGCATCCCCTCTCCCCCTTTTGATAATTAATTTTAACTATTCTAGGTTATTTAGTTAGTATGAGGCTTCGACGTTATTTAGTTAGTATGAGGCTTATTAGGGTTTTGTTTGCTTGGGTTGTCACTTGCCATCACGTACTTACTTTAGCCTGGCTCGTTATAGAGGTTGAAACTGTTGGTTTAAAAAGTAGGGCATGCCAATATTTCATGAGTTATGCCCAGTATAATATTTAAAGTCTCTAGATGATGTAGGTGAGTGTATATTACTTCAATTCTGGGGTATGAGGGTTCAGAAAATACTATAACAAAAAGGACTGCAATTTACGTATAATTCAGATGGTCTTAGACTCTTAAATAGAATACTTAGGAAAAGAAAATGCAATATATACTTTATTATGTAGACATGCATTAAGGTTTACACATTTTGCAACTGTATGGATAGTTATGTTTGTCATCAGATATGAAGCGATTTGTTCTATAGGACGAGGCTCTCCAATGGATCCGGTACCCGTACCCAACCGCCAAACGCTAATCTTAAGGATTTCGGCAGCAAGAATCTTCAGTCAGTTTTGACCAAATGTTCACGCACTTTTCGAGACTTTTCCGGTAGGCATCCTTCATCCATCCCCAGGATCTGAAATTTTTGAATCCTTTGAGAACAAACTCTATTTAAGTAAATTCTTCTATTATCTTTAATGACCGCCAGCCCAGACATCCTCACGAAATATAAAAAAAACCCTTTGAATTACTTCCAGTGACCAGTGTTCTAAAAATCGGTTTCATTAATCGTGCGGTCCAACACTGAATAATGATAATCGGATTAATCGGAGATTAATCAGGGATTAATCGTTTTTGAAAATTTTAATATATTTAATTATATTTATACACAACTATATATGAATATATACAGTTAATTATTGAAAATACCTAAATATTATACAAGAAAATATCTAGATGTGAAGTTATAAACCATGATATGATGAACATGACAATATGAATAAATAGTAAAAAAGAAAGAAGTAAAAGAACTTATCTCTTCACATTAGTAATCTAAGATTTCAAATTTTGCAACATAAATATAAATCAAAGAACTTACTTGCAAAATAAGATAAATAAAAAAATTAGTCAATTTATCAATCAAAATAATGAGCTTTAAAGAATAATAGAGAAAAATTGTTAAATAAATTAATTTGAAAAATAATCAAAAATAATAAAACATAAGTATTATTTTATGCAAAATATACAATAATAAAATATCATAATTCATCTACTATTTAATAAATAACAGTTCATCTACTATTTAATAAAAGATCATTATAAAATCATCATCACAACATAAACTACTTAGCTATCCAACACACACAAAGTGATAAGTTTTTCAAATAAAAAACATATGAAATACCTAAATGATTAATTGGAGATTAATCAGGATTAATCGCACATTAATCGGGGATTAATCTGAGATTAATCGTTTTGGACCAGATTAATCGCTCGAGCGCATAATCAGAGCGATTAATGCAATATTAAGCGGGCTGCCACTGAATAGGATTAATCGGCCGATTAATCGACCGATTAATCCGATTTTTAGAACAATGCCAGTGACCCCTCATTGCCATTACTGAAAACCTGCAGATCATCCGCAAAAATCATTTGTGAGACCTCAAAATTGACTCCAGTTCTCATGTTCATTATTTCCCCTTTGATTCTTGCTTTCTTCAAGATCAGAGTTCGACGTTTCCATAACAATCGCGAAAAGGTAAGGAGATTCGAGCTTGCCTCAATCATAGTGTGAGAGCACAGAAGAGTCGTCAGATAGGGAAAGACATTCATGATTGACTCAATCAAAGAGCTGCATCTGCCGCTGTACAAGAAAAGGTAAGGAAAGAGTTGAAGTGTGTAGGGAAGGTTTAGCACCGCAGTGGTCTCTCTCTGCGCTCTGTATTGAGTGAGACTTTCTTTTATACCCGAAAGAAGAGGATAAAGATACGAAGCAACAAGCTTTCTTTCATCATCACCTGAAAGACCGGACAAGAAAGACTAGGTTGATTTTCTCACATGGGAAAGAACCAAACCACTCAATTGGAGAATAACTCTTAAGCCGGAGCTTTGATTTTGACTCCTATTCCTATTCATCAAAAGCATCCAGCAGCGACACGACAGTAGAAAGAGGTAAGCTGAGAAGCTGACGGCTTGCAGAACAGACTGATTGCACGTAATCTTTAAAAAAAATGTGAAGTCTATAATTATTTTTTTATTATTTCGTTTCTGGTCTAGATTAGTTCATATTATTAATTGACCGGAAGCACCACTATTTCCCCTCGTCATGGTGAACTTTAGTTGTCACTCCTAACCTTTCTCTCGATACCACCAATTAAAGCCTCTTAACGATTCTCTATACAAATAGTATATCTAAGCCTCACATGCATTGGCATGCTTGTATTTATTGGGTAGTTGTAGTTTTTTTTAATTTTCTTTCCCCTTAGTTATGGCAACAAAACCCTCACAGAAACCCCCTCCCCCTCGCGGGCCCATTAGTGGCCAGCGAGTTTCTTTTGTTTGATCCTCTCCTTCTCATAACATTTTCCATTGGAATTTGACACTGCCTCAAAGGATGCCAAATTGAGAACCAACCAGGCAACCACAAAATCTTTGTCAATTTTCTTGTGAAGCTTTCTTGACTTTGAAACATGCTCTATAACTGTTACCATTTTGATGGGAAAAGGTTTTCTCTAACCCACCCGTTTGCCAATGAACACCGCATGACAAAAGACGAAACTGGGGTCATATAACATATTGGAGATCAAAGAGACAATTGTCAATGCACACATGGACTTTTGGCTCGTCGAGCTCCTTTTCATGTGGAAGGTTCCACTTCAACCATCAGGTGATGATAGTAATGATTGTATGAAAACATATTAGTTTCTATCTCGGTCCCATTTGAGTTCTAGTTTTTTTAATAGGTTGAGATAAAATGTATTGTTAGTTTTTTGTTATAATAATTTATAAGGAGATTGAGTGTTAAGTATAGAAATTTGCGTTTGGTATATTAGGTTGAGCTAAACTGCACCACTACTAATCTAGGGCCTTAATTTAGTTTCGTGCGTCTAAATGACATGTATGTTGTTAGCAAGGTTTGAGGCACTGCCGGTTTCATGTCAGTTTCGTCCGTTTCATCTAACAAAACCATCTCAGTTTTGTTAGTACTAGTTTGTAACTAACATGAAGTTTTGGTTTTACTAAGTTTCGGTTGATACACATTTTGTATTAGTTAGCTTCTGTAAGTTTGAGACAATTTTTGTCTGTTTCAGATGACACATATCCTAAAAGCTTGCCAAAAATTCAAAAAACAAAGGGAAAAAGTGGAAAAAGGGTAATTACTTGAAACCCCATCAATATTTCACGTTTTATCACTTCGCCCTTGACGTTTTTTTCCATCACTAACCCCCTCTTTGTCGTGATCCTGACTTACTTTGTTAATGAATTTTTTTAAAGACAATAATAAATACCCCTTCTTCTATATTTCTTGACCTAACCCATCCCTGCAACCTAATAATACCCTTCTTCAATCGACCTATCAACGCCCAACCCGTAGCTGCCACTTCGCTGCCGTCCTCGCCGCTATCGTGGTCACTCTGACATTTTCATTGCCTTCCCCTCTCTCCCCCTCTCCCCTCTCTTTGTTAACTCACCCATCTCCTCTCTTTATTAACTCTTCAATAATTTTCATGAGGGGTGGGGAGAGAGGAAAGATGTGATGGGTTCATGGGGGGAGAGAGAGATATGATGGTTCATGGGGAGTGAGAGGAGAGATGCGATGGGTTTATGGGGGAGAGAGAGGAGAGATGCCCTTGATTCTTGTTGGGTTCATGGGGAGAGAGAGGAGAGATGCCCTTGATTCTTGTTGAGTTCATAGGGGAGGAGATGAGAGATCTCATAGGTTCATGGGGGAGAGAGAGGAGAGATGTGATCTGTTCATGGGGGAGAGAGAGAGGAGAGATGTGATGAGTTCATGGGGGAGAGAATGAGAGATGCCCTTGATTCTTGCTAGGTTCATGGGAGAGAGAGGAGATAGGAGAGATTCCCTTGATTCTTGTTGGGTTCATGGAGGGGGGAGAGAGAGGAGATGTGATGGGCTTTCTTTTTAGAGAGAGTTATGAAGAAGATAGAAGAACTAGAAAGAGAATTAAATGGAATTTGTATTGTATATCAGAACTTCACTTAAAAAGGTAAATTGGACATTAAACAATTACATTTTAACGGAGTGGGTCGGGATCACGACGGAAGGGAGATTAGTGATGGAAAAAAACGTCGGGGGCAAAAGTGATAAAACATAAAATGTTGAGGGGGTTTCGAGTAATCCCCCCCCCCCCCCCCCCCAAAAAAAAAAAAAAAAAAAAAAAAAAAATCTAATGTTACTAATTAATAATTCCATCTCCTTAACTTCTACGGCCCTGCGGTATCACTATGTCCTAATTTGTCATAATTAAATCATAATTAGATTTTTTTAAAAAAATGTATTTCTTATTATAAATTTAATTTAATTTTAAATTAATAGGTTTCATATTATTGATTTAGATTGATCTTTTGAGTTAACTGGTTGAGTATTAGAACTAATCTTAATTTAACACCCAAGCTTACATGTTCATATTATGTGCTTTTTGCGCACTTTAAATTCAAAGAATCAAAAATGGCTATATGTTTATATACACTCAAACCGAAACCAAAAGTTGAAATGAAACTTATCAAATCTAATGGAACTAATCAAAACCTTTAATAAAAGAAGGTTCTGAAACCAAAATCAAAACTAAGATCTCGAACCTTGGTTGTTAGAATGTGAAATTTGTCCATTTCAGTGGCTACATACCAAGCAATCTCACGCGGGTTAATGCACATTATCCTCTCTGATTTATTTACTTGATAATTGTTTTCAGATTCCAGTAAGGTTAATATTTATTGGATCTTTATTAGATGTTTATGTTGTAATCATAGTTTTTTCTACTGTGTGAGGTTTATTTGATTTATCAAGAATTCCTAGTGTTTAAGATAGACATTCATTGGATTGATTGGTCTTACTCCCAATAACCTTGATGGTGCAACTCCTCAAGGTCTTGTTTTGAGGCGTATTTGATGCTTCTTTCTGGGTGGGTCAAGAAGGGAGGCACCCTGCTTTGATTGCCTGTCTAATACCTTGTAATCTTTTATTGAAATAATGCAAAATGAAATGCACTGCACATTCCATTGTTTGTTTGTTTTGGTAATGTTTTTCCCCATTCCTTTTGGCTTGTATCATGTCTCATAGCAAATGCAATTCCCCAGAGCAAATGTTATCATTTTCCCCTTTTCTTGTATATCCTTTTCTTGTCTATTTTTTTAATTTTCCTTTTTTTGGGTTAGAGGTAGGGGAGAGTTCTTCTTGGTTGCATAAGCTTAAGCTGCATTACCCTTCAGCAATGTGGGTTTTCCTACCTGCCATTTAGCACACTGGGTTATTTTTGCCCTTCTTCATAATTTCCCTGTGTAGAGATATGCCACCAAGTCAGAGAGTTGATTATCAGGTTGGCCATTTGACATAAAATTTCGTGGAACTTTTTCCTGTGGAGGACTCTTAATGTTGTTCTCCATAGGCAATCCATTTTGATGGGAACTGACGAATCATTTGATTGGTAGTATCCTATGTTGTATGGATGCAGATACACCGACGAAGACATGTCACACCAATACACATCAAATTCTTTTGTACTCAAGAACTGAATTATCCTGGTTGATACCGTGTTATCTTGTTTGTTTGACAAGACTTGACTTCATGATAGAAATGTCATGCTACCTAGTAAGTATCCAGTTGGAAGCAAGAAACGAGTAATTCCAAGAAAAAGATTCAAAGCCAAGAGCAGAGGTTATACAAAGGAGAGAGTGACTTGTGTGGGGGTGGGTTTTTTGTGTGTGTGTGTGTGTGTGTGTGTGTGTGTGTGTGTGTTGGGGGGGGGGGGGGTGATGGAAGGGAAGGATTGGGACTCACCTGTTTGAGGTGTCTCCGGAAGAAGGCTGCGGATAGGTAAAAGGTAGCTACCACTTCGGCAGCAGGAGACATCCTCTTCCATTATGTAGCTTCCATTTTTGGCTAAATGTGTGGTTCTGATTGGTCTGATTATTAGTTGAGTTTCAATTGGATGGGTTTTGCACTTTTGGTCAAGTAACATTTGGTTGACTTGGTTAGCTCTGGGCTTATGGGTCACACATGAATTGCTGAATCAGCTCATGGGAACTTAAATAGTTACCACCCACCACATGACCAAAATTGACCACACAGTATGTGATTAATTAATACTTGCTTAACATGCAGTTCACCACACTTCATTACCATTTGAGCACTTTTAATAAAAGAAATTCTAGGTTGTCATTTTATACAATTTAGTTATATAAAAATACATAAATAACAATAAACTTACCATAGATATCATGTACATCATGCTATACCATTTTAATCAACATAAAAAGTATCATTTAAGTACCCTCAACTTAATGTATATATATAAAAAAACCATGCTACACTACATATAACATGTCATAAATGCTATATTATAGTTAACATAATTGCATACATGCTATTAAAATGTGCGGATGATTTACCCTTAATAAAATTATAAATTACACTGATTACCATTGAGCAAAACCGTTATTATCAATTGATTTTCAACAATTTTCCCCAAAACAAGGAATTTCAACATTAAAGAAAAGGAAAATGCTACAGTAATTATAATATTAATAATCAAATTAATTTAAATTTGTTCTGAATTATTTTTAGTTACCAAAAAGGAAATCATTACAGGCTACAGTAATTAATATTAGTATCAAAACTAGCTTAAAGTAGCTTAAAGTTTCTATAACAAACAAAGGATTCTTAAGCTTTAGAAAACACAGAACTTAAATAAATTTCTTTCAACTTATAAAAAAAATATTTAAGCTACCATTAATTTTTCCAGAAGAAGTAAAACAAAGACCATGACCAAGGTTAAGTTAGATTATTAATTATCTGTACCTTATAAAATACTTAAATTACTATAACTTTAGTAAACTAGATGTAATTAACAAGTTCAACTTATTTTCTTGCATATAAGTTAATTTTTTTTATTATTCAACTACAACATGTATTTGTTATTATTGCATCTGCAATTTCAATTAACAATAATTCAGTGAAATCTAATCTAAACTAGATCAATTACTCTAAATAACATCCCAAAACTTTGACAATCTCTGTACTATTCTTTAATAAGTTTAATTAAGTTTAAAATCTTTTTTAGCTGCCACTACCAAAATATCATGATCTGAAGCAGCCAAAACTTCTGATACTGATACCAAATACAGTGACCCGAAACTGTTACTGATATTGAGATTTCGGGCCTTGCTACACATTTGTGTAATTGGAAGTTTCTCTTATGAACTGGCTTAGACATTTCATATATTATATTAGTTTAAAGTTTGTGTCAGCTATTGGGACTGGGAGTACTAGTGTTGGATCTTTTCAGTGTTTTTCTTGTCACTTTGCGTGCAGTTTTTCAACAAGTTTATTTCTTATCGAGTTGTTTGTCTCAGGACTTTCACAACATGTTGGTATTGAAGATGATTCTCAGATGTTAAATGCTAGGCTTGAGGTGTGTTCATCAGTTTCTTTATTTGTCTTGTCCATTTACATTTTTACTAATTGATTTACATTATTTTTAGTATTTGGGTTGTTTATGTGGTCTTTTCTTTTTGTAATATCATTTGGTCTATTATGCCAATTTTTGCGTATCATTCTACGATTTGCATATTCTGGGGTAAATAATCTTCACCTTCTCCTCTTCTTTTTATTTTTATTTTTATTTTTAAAAAGTAGGATGAGTTAGATTAGACTACTTGCAACATGGTTCAGATCACCTCTTGTTCAGATTATTGATCTAGGAACTTACTTTATGTTATCTAATTCTAAGCTCTTATGGACCTATGGTTAGGTGTGCTTGGCAGCCATTATCTGTATTTGTAACATTCAGAAGTAGCATGTTATGTTTTACACCGAAGAGTTCATTCATTCTTGTAGGTGGTTGAAACTTATCATTTCATTTATTCAGGATCAGTATGATTTTTTATTGCTTTCTTATATTTTCTTTCACATCTGATCATTGTTGCTGTGCCTTACCTTCAGTGTGGAATATAACACAGTGCTATACTTATTTATCTGAGAAAATTAGTGCCAAACATTCTCTTTGGATAACCATGTGGGACCTGATTTGTATACTCAAAGTTTTTGGAGTCGTGGGGTTTCTCTGCTAAATGAATGTGTCAAAGTAATGTTCCTGTTATGAGAGTCTTACAACAAATAATTCCCTGATAATTTTCAATTACTGACTACCTAAATTTCAAACAGTTAAGGACACGATTCTTATATGGCTTGACAATGCTTTTATTGAAGTTCACAAAATTACATATTTTCTTGATTGGATGTCAGATTAATCTTTTCCAGTGTTAATAAAGAATAAGCTAGAAATAGTTGAACCAGTTTTTCATGTTGATATGTGATCTGTATCGGCAATGTCTTGTATGATATAGCATATATTTGATGTACTCTAAGGGGCCGTTTGTTTCGCGTAAAACTCCGTAATTCGTAAATGACTTACTACCCAGTTCAACTACGGCGTTTGTTTGGACCGTAATTCGTAAAAGACTTACGTAACTCAACTAACACTCACTTGCAACCCAGTTACCACTCACTTACAGCCCAGTTACAATTAATTTTGTGGTCATACAAATTTGTATTATTTTTTATATTAATATTAAAATTTTTAATATTTAACTTTTTTATATTTATTTGCAGTATTAAAACTTTTAAAATCACCAAATAGTTAATTTTGTGGTCAACTTTTTCACTTACGACTTATACATTACGACAACCAAACACCGTAAAGTACAATACACTTTCTCACTTTACAATTTTATATTACCAACCAAACACCGTAAAATTTACATACATGTAACTCATTTACAATTGTAAAAGACTTTACCAATTACAACTACGAATTACGGCCAGTTACGACAACCAAACAGACCCTAAATAGACACACTGTGGTACCACATCAGTTTTTATTTGTAACTCATCTGAAAACATAATTACTTGGAAGTTAAAGGCAAAAATAGAAGAACTGCTGAAAAAAGTACATAGTCTTTTGTACTTTTTTCTTCCATTCTTTTTGCTTTTGTGTTTTCTTTTTCTTTTTTCTTTTTTGAATTTGTTCTTTTGGCTAATAGGTCTGTTGTAGTGCTTGACTGATACTTGGTGCTGCTACAACATAATTTGGCCTAGTTTTAGTTAAGGCACTTTTGGTTGTAGCATTAACAGTTTAACACAACCCATCAAAATGATAGTTTGGGGTTATACTTATATTTCGGAAGCTTGGCACTAGTAACACAAATGGATGGCCTGACACATCTTGTGTTGACTACCATTTTTGAGTGAATCTAAGTCTTGCTAATCCTACATTCTACGCCAGTAAGGGTGACAGGTATGTCTGGTAGGGTGCAAACGGATTGGATATGGAGCAGATATACGTATTATCATATTCACATCCGTTTTCTTTCGTCGAGTATGGGTTTATTTGGATATTCTAACTAACTAACCATATTAGACGGATATGAATTGGACTCTATTGGATTCAGATATTGGTCAGATTAGCGAATATGAACAAAAAACTAGAGGTGAAAATGTTTAAACTCCCTGTTTTAAATATCGGCCGAGTTGGCCGAGATATCGTCCGATATCTCCTTTTTTGTCTGTTGCCGATACGATATGGGAAAATCGTTTGTCATGTCGTTTGTAGCAAAAACGGCCGATATTTGAAATATCGGCAGATAAGTCGCCCGATATCGGCCGATAAATCGCCCGATATATCGCCCGATATGAAATAACTTATTTATTGCACGACTGCGTGCAAATATACATTATTTTTTACTGTTTTTGTTTGCATATGACATCATTTTTATTAGGTAGATGATATCTATGACACTAAATTAACTTTTAGTTATCAATATTTTATTATATATAGTGTCTAATATGAACGCCGATATGCGCGTGTATCCCCGATTTTTCCCCCGATATCCGATATCCGATATGAAAAACGGCCATCCGATACGATCCCGATATCCGATATTTAGAATCTTGTTTAAACTATACAAAGACCACATGAACATGTCTTCTTTTAACCAGAATATCATGTCACATCATCTGATACTGAAGTATATGTATATTCGGACATAATTGGTATATTTGGAAGTGTATTAGGTCATGTTAGATTTTTTTACGATTACCATATCCATATTCATATTTTAAATGGATATTAGATACAAATATCCGGCTTCAATAATCGAATATGAAATCGGATACGGTGTGGATTATCCATATATTTTTGCACCCCATATCCATATTTTAAATGGATATAGATACAAATATCCGGCTTCAAAAATCGAATATGAAATCGGATACAGTGTGGGTTATCCATATATTTTTGCACCCCTAATCTCTAGTGTTGGACCATTGATTCGACAATTGTGCATGTCATCATACCAATTCATGTCATTCTTGATTTTTATCATGATTTACCATGATATACTTTATGGATATGAAAGTTGTTTATGCTTGCATGGTACATTGTCTTGTTTGTGGGAGCACTGTTCTTTTTCTTTACCTTTCTTTGTTTAAATTCTACTGCAGTATACAGCGCCAATGTTGCAAGAAGTTAAACAGGACAAGATATTGCAGTTAAAATGTGAATCTGGTAGTCATTATTCCAAGGACGGAGTTTTTGATGACAAATCATCTGACCATCCTAACCATTCAGAATCATGTGATGACAATGTCAAACCTGGGAAAACTCCAGTGGAAACTGTTGCTAGTACAACTTGTTTAAGTGGCAGTGGGTGTTCTCAATTAGAGAGTGCAGAGATTGTTTCGGAAACTGCAAATGACGTTGTTAGTAGATCATCAATTTCTGAAACGCATGCTAGTTCATATCCTGATTTCTCTATATTAAAAGGGGAGATATGCTTGAATAATCTCACAATGAGGGAACTGCAGGAAGTTTTCAGGGCCACTTTTGGGCGACAGACGTCTGTTAAGGACAAGTTATGGCTTAAAAGACGTATTACAATGGGATTAACAAATTCTTGTGAAGTCCCAACTGCAAGCATTGTAATAAAAGATAACAAGGTAGTTCAAGAAAAGGTGAAAGCAGAACCTTGCAGTGGACAACAAGTTATTTCTGGAGCAGGTTTTCTTCCTGCTAATCTAATCAGTGGTTCATTAAATGAGAATATTGGGGATTCTCCAAACAGCCCCACCGATCAGACGAAAGATGAGCAGGCAGTCCCAGGGAAGAGGGTAAGAAAACCTGTCCTGGAATATGATACGAAGAATGAAGATAACCAAATGGAGCAATGTGCTACTAAAAGGACCAGAAAGCCCAATAAACGGTATATAGAGGAACTTTCAGATGTTGAGAACAGAGAGTGTACTGGAAGATTAGTTTCTTCTGTAAAGGATTCAGGGCATCATCGGGTGTTTCCGAAACCTCAGATCAAGCCAGTTCGTGATATTGGTTCCCAAGGCACAACTTCTGTCACTAGAAAGGACTCTATTGGTGGATGTGGCATTCAAATACCATACGTCTCTAGGATGAGAAGAGGACGACCTAGAAAAGATTACTACACTCTTATGGTATGTAAAATCCACTTGAGCGCTACGCGTTAGTTGAGAATTATCCTATTCTTTTGCTGCAGCATAAAGCATGACTGTTCATTAAAATAACATTATAGTCCATTATTTTGATGATCAATCAGTATGCCTTAGATAAAACTTTTTTTATTCAATGATTGCATTTTATTGTTTTTTTGGGCAGGCATTAGACTTGCTTATTTCTCTAGTACTAGAACTTATGGTCTAATTTCCAATATTCGTAACTAATGTTATAGGAATTTGTTTAATATGTGAAGGAAGATTTTATCTATGTTGTATGAAGTTGCATGTCTTTAGTAGCCAATCACCCGCGTTTCCCTAACCAGTTAAATGTCCTCAAAAGAAGATTATACTGGACCCACAAATTGGCAATAAGAGTCATAGTTATGCTAGATCTTAATAGTCCTTAATTGAATTCTTCCAAGATAGATTTATATTGATCCTTGCAGTCACATTGTATACATGGCCCATAAAGGGGTCAAGAATACTCCTATTACTAGATATGCATGTATCATCCTCAGGAGTCGGGACACTTCAAGGCTTGAAGCCCTTGATTTTGTTCTGATAGTTCATTTTCTAAAGTTTTGTTCCTTAAAGGAATATTAAACTGGACTCATAGATTCATAGTAATGTTAACTCTTAATAGTCCTTAATAGAATTCTTCCAAGATAGATATATACTGATCCTTGTAACCACATTATGTACATGGCTCATAACTCGTAAGGGGTCTAAGAATACTCCAATGACAAGATATGCATATGCATCATCCTCAGGAGTCGGGACTCAAGACTCTTCAAGGCTTGAAGCCATTGATTTTGGTGATAGTTCATTTTCTAAAGTTTTATTCTTAGAGAAATTGATGTAAAACAAATGAATCACAATCACCTTCAAACTAAAAATTGGAAAAAAAGGAATTGAAAATTTAGATAGAGTTTTTGGGTTTCACACCTTTTGCAACACGACCTTCACATATAAAACTCAAGATAAGAATATCAAATATTTTTAATTGAAAAATTTGTAATTTCAATCATTCAATAATAATCCAAAGAGAAGTCTTGGGGGCCTATTTATACGCTTTACAAAAGTACACTTTTAGGAAATAACCAGTGTGGTACTGAACTTTCACATAAAAGAAAACATCACTAAATCCAGCAAAATAAACTAAAAATAAAAATAACTAAAACAAAAGAAAGGCAGTATACTATCTTCTTGAATAGACTCGATTAAACAGTCGTCTCAGTGGCATGATACCCTCATCATTTCTCCCGGGTTTGAAAAACTAGACCCTGTTGTATTGGAAAGCTGTTGCTGGCTGTGGTAATGCTCTAGTAGGTCAGAATCAAGCTGTCAGAGATCGTCCTCAGTAATACAAGAATTTTCTGATTCAGGTCTTCCTTTCCACATAACAAGATAGCTTCATGTTCCTCCATCTCTAGTAAAGACAATCTGATCATCTAAAATAGAATCTATGTTTTCTACTGTATGTGATAATTTGGAGGAAATGAAGGTAGTGGGGGCTCTCAGAAAGGTCATTGATAGGCTTATCTATGAATGGATCAGAAAGGGTATCAAAAGTACCTCCATATGGAACCAAATTCTTAACATTAAAAGTGCAATTAATGCCAAAATTCAGTGTGAGGTCTACCACATAAGCATTTGAATTGATCCTCTTGAGGATTTGAAAAGGTTCTGCGTTTCGCGCGTGCAATTTCTTCACGGTTCCCGGAGAAAACCATTTGGGTCTCAGGCGGATTATCACATAGTCACCGACATTAAATGTTCTTAATCTACAACGTAAATCAGCATAAGCTTTATAATCAACATTATTTTTCATTATATCGTTTGTTTATTTCTCATGTAATGCACGTATATAAGATGCGAATGCAGATGCAGAGTTTGATACCCTAAAATGATGAGCCATGGGAACTAAATCAATTGGCTGCTTAGGTTTAAAACCAGTTATAACCTCAAATGGACTAAGACTCGTAGTCTTATCGACAGAACTATTGTCTGCAAGCTCGGCCATAGGCAAGATTAGTCCCAAGTTTTTAAATTTTCTCTAACGAGACACCTAAAAAGATTTTCTAAGGTCCTATTGACTACCTCAGTTTGTCTATCAGTTTGTGAGTGAAAGGCCGTCGAGAATTTTAGTTTGGTTCCTATCTTGTGCCATAATGTTCGCCAAAATAGCTAACTTAACATATCTATCTGACACCATGGTCTTGGGTAACCCATGCAGGTTGACAACATGATCAAAGAAAATGGCAGTTACATGGGATGCATCTGAAGTTTTGAAACACAGAATGAAGTGAGCCATATTGGAGAATCTGTCAACCACTACTAGGATAGAGTCATGTATCTCTGTGTTTTTGATTATTCTACTATAAAATCTAAGCACATGTCTTGTCAAAGGCAACTGGGTACAAGGAGGGAAGTCTAAGGACCTACAACCTGTTTTCGTTGTTTGGCCAGTTGACAAGTGCGACACTGACTAACAATCTTAGCAACGTCTCTCTTCAAGCTCAGTTAGTAGAATTTATGATTAACATCCTCAATCGTCTTGTTTTGGCCGAACTGTCCATCCAGACCTAAAACATGCAATTCTCAAGAGAGAAAATCCCTGAGGGATGTATGGGGAATATATATATGAAATCTAAATAGATATCCGTTATGTAACAAAAATCCGTCTATCTCTCGAGTAGGCTCGTCTCGTAACATGATATATATTTCTCCAAAGTCGTCCTCTCTCAATCTTTCAAACCATGTTACTCCGTGCTCATAGCTTCCAATATCATCACTCGTCGACTGAGCACATCAGCGACCATGTTCTCAACTTTCGATTTGTGCTTCAGAACAAATGCGTAATCCTAGAGGAATTCACTTGCTATGTTTTGTATTTAGCCTCTTTTGGGAGTTGAGGTATTTCAGTGCCTCATGATCCGAATACAACACAAACTCCTACGGTAGCAGATAATGTCGCCAGTAGCGCAAAACTTGCACAGTCGTATAAAATTTCTTATCATATGTGGATTATCGCTATCGTGCGTCATTTAATTTCTCGCTAAAATAGGCAACAAGATGATTTTTCTGACTCATCACACCACCTATCGCAAGTCCTGATGTATCACATATTACTTCAAACACCTTTGGAAAAATCTGATAGACGCATGACAAGAATTTTGGTCATCAACTTCTTTACTTTAACGTCTTGGTAGCAACAAGAGTTTACTGAAATTTCTCATTATTCAAGCAGTAAGTTATTGGTGCCACGATAGGGCTAAAGTTTCTAATGAACCGACAGTAGAAAGTGGCAAACACGTGAAAACTCCTGACTTCTCAGATCGTCCGGGGTTGTGGTCACTTAGTAATTGGCTAATTGCTTTAACCTTCTCAGGGTCTGCAGAAACTTCCTCGGATGAATGCATAAATTCAAGAAAGATAATCACGTCTATATTTCTTCGGGTTTACATAGAACTTTTCAGCCTGGAGTGTGTGAAAGACTTGTCTCAGGTGGTCCATATGTTGCTTCCGAGTTCGACTGTAAATCAGACTGTCATCAAAATATACCACCATAAATTTACCGATAAACGGTCGAAATAATTGAGTTATAATTCTCATAAAAGTGCTAAGAGCATTGAATAGTTCAAAGGGCTTAACCATCCATTCATATAGCTCATTCTTAGTCTTAAATGTGGTTTTTCACTCATCCCCTGGGCAAATCCTAATTTGATGATACCTACTCTTAAGGTTAATCTTAGAGAATATTGTGGCACATGACATGTGCCATTCTTCTTTGACACCAAAAGTGCGAGAACCGCACATGAGCTCAAACTCTCTTTGATGAAACTTTAGTCAAGTAATTCCTCTACCTGCCATTGTAATTTTGCGTGCTTGGTAAGATTCATCCTGTAATAGGGCAGGTTTGGTAAAGTTCTTCCTGAGACTAGGTCAATGGCATGTTGAATGTTTCTCATTGGAGGTAACTCACCTGCCAGATCTTTGAGGACTTCAGAAAACTTAAGTATTGGTTTAATGTGTTCTGGGATCTGCGACTCGGTCTCCGGTTCAGCTTCTTAAGTCACAAGTGCACAACAAGTTGATCCCTCATTCAAGCTGTTCTCAACCTGATCGTGGCTAATCAAGTTCCTCACCATTTTCTGTTTGCCCCTTATCAACATTCTTTTCAGGAGTTAGCGCCACCACTTTTCTTTTGCCTTTATCAATCTTCTTTTCAGAAGTTGGTGGTTTAGGTTGATTTAACAGTAACTTCACTTTCTTGCCATTATAGACGAACGATCAGTGGTTGATTCGTCCATATATGGTCACATCTAAGTCAAATAATCACGGTCATCTCAAAAGAATATGACCAACATTCATAAGGAGTGTCACACTACACATTATCTGTGTACATGATAAATTGAATGGGAACTGACATCTCCTTTGGACATCTATGGATGTAGCGTCGATTCACGTGACCTTGTAGGGATTTGGATGCTTCACCAGTTCATCCCTAACATGGTGATTAATTTTGACGCAATGACGTTGATGCAACTGCCACTATCTACTATCACTTTATAGCTCTTATTCTCAATTTTTGTGCATATTGGAATATGACAGATATTCTCTAGTTGTTGACTTGCTCGGTTGTGCTAAAGTGCACCTAACTACTCCTAACTGAGCTCTGTCATAAATAAGAGTTAGGCGAGTCACTCCTAAAGTTCTAATGCAGCCATTGAACTCACATTCTTCATTAGAGGTATCCGAGTCATCATCTTGTTGGTGCATAGCTACTTCTAGATCATCTTCTTTTGCGTCTTCTATGGGAACTTCCACTAAGGGGGTCTTGGTTTGATTCGGGCACTGGTTTGTAAAGTGTCCATACCTCTGACACCTAAAACACCTAAAACACTGGGTACGCGGGTTGGCCTTCGCTGGTTCACTAGCCATTTTCTTCTCATAGGTTGTCGGTTTTGCATAGAAGAACCTGCTAGTTTGATACTTGAAGAACTGGGAGGAAGGTTTGCTAGCGGTTGTTTTAGAGCTATCCTTAAAATAAGTTCGGTGAAAGTAGGATACTCTAGACTCATCTAAATCGGTGAACAATTGATATGCCTGTTCTAGAGTCGTGATGCCTCGAGCTACGAGCTTTCAACGATAATCGTCCCTAAGACCTTACCTAAACCTAGATAGGGTCTGTTTAGGAGACTCAAACTCGATTGCACTGCACCGATTCAAGTATTCATCAAATTTTGCGATTTAATCGGTGACTGACTTGTTCCGTTGAGTTAACCTATTTCACTTGTTCAGTAACTGCTGACTGAATAAAGGTGGAATGTACTTCAACATAAGCTTTTCTTTTATGCCCTCTCAAGTCTCAACGGGTTCATCCCTTCTATACCTATCATCCTTCTAAGGTTCTCTCAATACTGCCCCACTTGTCCACTTAGCTTTATCATAGCAAATTGAATTTTTCTAGACTCGAACATGTCACACCAACGAAAGTAGCAGTTCATAGCTAGTTGCCAATTTATGTAAGCATGAAGGTCTAAACGTCCGTCAAAAGAAAGAGCATGTACTTTTACATTTTTAATAAATTGGGCATCTGTGTCCTCAGTGTTGTAAGGTTGAGCTTGCCTACGTCGGGTGACCTACTGTTAGCTCGGGACTTGTTCTCCTCTAAGGGGTCTGTGGTTCTCCTATGATTGATTTCTAGCCTATCAAGTCGTGTGATTAAATCCTTGCAATGGCATCAGCTTAATCTTTAAACTCTTGCAGTTATTGGTCTATCTGGTCCATCCTAGCAATGAGTGCATTAAGTGTATCTTTAAGGTTAGGGTCCATTGGTGAAGTTCTACTGAAAAAGTTCTCCCACTTCTAGTTGGCATGCAATTTCCTAACTAATCCTTAATGCAAACTATCCTAATATGAGTGCATACTAATGCGAGAGGAATTAGAGATCAAATTAATAATAAATAATATCTATTTTTAAGTTTTATTGATTAACACATGGTTAAGAAAATATAATATTGGGACAATGATTAAACTACACACGCTAGCACAATAAACTTTCAAATTAATTCAAGTGATCACTAATTCAAGTTAATTGAGTTGCACAATTAATATCAATTTTGATTTTCACTCAAGGTCAGATTCACACAAACTCACTATTTATGGGAAGCAGTCAATAGATTTTATCTTGCGACAGATTCAGAACAATCTATCTAATTAATTGAAAGAAATAACTGAATAGGAAATTCAACGATTACTGATAAACGGTCGAAGCTCGAACCTGAATATGAAGGCTGTTGACGCGTAGCTCTAATCCCCACGAATCTACTGCCTCGAAAATGGCTCGATTCAAGCTTGAAAAGAGCTCAGAATGGCCTCCGGAATGACTGAACTAAGTCAAAGCCGAGTCAACTCCGTTCAGCTCACTGAGTTAACTCAGTCTGAGCTGAGTCGGCTCGGGCGGAGCTGATGACGTTAGCAATTGAGCCGCTGACATCAACAATTGAGCCGGCTAATGGATCGGCTTTGGGCTGGTTAGATCCGGGTTTAACGGTTCAGTTGATGATATTTAGAGCCAGGTCTCAACTGAAACTGTTGGCGGGTTGGGTTCGTTAGCGAGTTTGACGACTTAAACTCGAAAGTAACCCGATCTGAGTGATGATGAGAGGATGGCGACGGGAATGTGGCGGCAGGCTGCAGTCGAGTTCAGCGACAATATTCTGACGAAGACGACACGGTGAGGAGATCAGTGAAGGTGATCTAGTTGCGACGAGACCTGTGGTGTTAATGATGAGGGCAAGGCGGTGACGACGGCGCTGATCTGGTGTCGTCGTGATCTGGAAGTAGGGAAGGACGATGGATCTAGTGGCTGTGGTTGCGGCAACGGCTATTGGAAGCCGACAACAACAGTGATTGCTGGGTCTGAGGCGTCGACGAAATGATGACGAAGTCGGTATTGTGGGGACGCGGTGGTGAGGGAGGAAGAAGTTGATGGCGACGAATAGTGACGGCTAGAGCAAAGAGGGGTGGAGGTGAGGCGGCGAGAGGCGGAGGGAGGCAGAGAAGAGTTGGCGACGAGTGGTGCAAAGGTTAGGGTGTTTGAAAGATGAAGGTACATTGAAGTTTTTTTTCCTTTTTTCCTTTTTTTTCTTTTTTTTTTTGGGATCTGATTAGGGTTTCAGATCTCGATTTTTTTTAAAGAAAGAAAATCTAGGGTTTGGATTTTAGGGCTGGGATTTGGGGGAAAGAAAGAGCTAGGGTTTTTTTTGGAAGGAGAGGGAGATGAAAATTGAAGGGTATTGAAAATCAATTGCTCTGATATCAAAATTGATGTAAAATAAATGGATCGCAATCACCTTCAAACTAAAAATTAGAAATTAGGGTAAAAAAAGATTGGGAATTTGGACAGAGTTTGGGCTTCACACTCTTTGCACCACGAACTTTACATCCAAAACTCAAGATAATAATATCAAGATTTTTTAACTGAAAAATTTGTAATTTCAATCATTCAATAATAATTCAAAGAGAAGTCTTGCGGGCTTATTTATAGGTTTTACAAAAGTGCATTTTTAGGAAATAACCTATGTGATACTAAACTTTCACATAAAAGAAAACAACACTAAATTTAGCAAAATAAACTAAAAATAAAAATAGCTAAACCAAAGAAAGGCAGCACGTCGTCTTTTAGAATAGACTCGATCAAACAGTCATCTCAGCTGCGTGATGCCCTTATCAGAAACACTTGAAAAATGAGGCTTAGAGGATAATACATTTATTTCTTTTGAGAGTGTTTTTTGTAATTACCTAGAGGGGGGCGAATAGGTGACTAGCTAATCTAATGGCCAATTAATGCGGAATTAAAACTATTTATGCAAACTAAGACTTCTTAAACTAAACACCAAGTATAACACAAGAGTGTAGCCGGATTCCCCGTGAAGGGCTCTGGACTAACTCCTCAAGATTCCTCTAGATAAGAGTTGAGGTGCCACGTTGGCTCTCTTGGTTGAATACTAGTGTTAGCAAACAAACCCCAAGCATATAACAATATGAGCACAAATATATATCAAGCATATAGAGATGAAAGCAATATAAGCATGCAAGATATAAACAAGTAAAAGATAGAGAGAGCAATCGCAAACACGGGAGAATTGTTTCGAGGTTCGAGCACACTTGCTCTACGTCCTCGCCTTCAACACTTGAAGGGTTTCCACTATAAACTGATCCCACCGGATCACTCGGTGCCGCAACACCTACAAGGAGTTCCCACTAGAACTCTTAGACTCTTTAGTCCCTTCACTCATTCCCGCAAGAACTACACACCGCAAGCCCACTAGCTCGCCGAGGCCGCACCTCTACAATGAGCTCACACTAGAACTCGAAACACCGCGAACCCGCAAGTCCGTCTCCTCAAAACAAAGATGAAGTCTTTGGTGATCACAACACTTTGATCACCTAAAAACAATCTCACAACAACTCTCCTATAGGATGAATATATCAATGGAAAGCTCAAGTATGTGTGTGAGAAAACAAGGATTGATTTGTTGGAGGAAAACACAAGAAATCACTTTGAAAACACTCTTGATAAACTTCCTTTTGATTTGGAAATATTGTCTCTAAAACTTGTGGAGAAAACCACTGAAATAGATGGGAAAAACTAGCTTTGAAACTCTCCAAAAATCTTATAAAAAACAGTCCAAGAAAGCCCCATTTTATAGGCTAACCAAAAACTAGCCGTTGGGGCCAAATTAATAGCCTGGACGGCTGTCGGTCGACCGGCACGGTCGACCGCCAACGGTCAGAAATCTGACCGTTGGAGCCTCGGTCGACCGGCCCGGTCGACCGTGGCCTGGAACAGAGAGCAGAGCTCTATGCCGGTCGACCGACCCGGTCGACCGGGGCTTTCCAGAGAGCAGAGCTCTCTGGACGGTCGACCGGCCCTCCAGCCAGACCTGGTGTGCACGTTTGTGCACGTCGGTCGACCGACTCGGTCGACCGACTCCTAGCTCGGTCGACCGGTCCGGTCGACCGACAGAAGCCAGAACAGACTCTTATAGGGATTTAAAACTTGGTATTTTGACTTTTATAAAATCCCATAAAATCTCTAAAATTCTACAAAAATAGGTTCAGTATAATACTTTGATAAACAAACATGTTTGAGTAAAATTAAGACATGTTACAAACATTTTGAACTATTTTTGTAACTTAGAAATTTGGCTTAAAACAAAAACCGTATTTTTCTAAAACTTCTCCAAATATAAAAACAAGATATTTTAAACACTTTTAAAGCATAGAGTGTATGGATATGATCCACTACACATACATGATGAAAATCATGAAATATCTATGTTTTTGACAATAAGCACTAAAATATGTTTTGGTTAAAACACATGTATATATTAAACTCTAAAAACCAAAACGGTATTTTTCCAAAATGAAAACTCTTTTGTATTTTCCAAAATAAAAACTTTTATAAAAACACATCTAAATCTTGTGTGTGAGTGTATATGGTATACTTGAGCAATCCACCAACTATTCTATCCTTTACATTTTATCTAAAAAACAAAATCTTAATAAAACAAATCTAGACACAAGTCTTCTCTTGAAGTCTTCTACTCCTTGACTTGGTCCAAACTTGATCCAAAGAGTTAGACTACTCTTGAGTACTTGATGTGGTCTTGATGCATAGGCTCTTGAATCAAATTGTGTTAGCTCCAAAACTTGACTTTAAATCCTTTGTTGAAGCTAAACACCAACTAAGATCTTGATCACAAATCTGAGACTAATTAAACACAAGATCATTAGTACTATAACTACATGAGTTAATCATCATCAAAACTAGAGTGATGGGCCTTTGGGCCAACAATCTCCCCCTTTTTGATGATGACAAAACTCATGAAGTTATATATGCATGGATTAAAGTAAAGCTACAAAGAAGCTTCCCCTTAACTCATGCATAACAATAAAAAATAAGATATGACAATGAAGTACATGAAACTAAACAAACATATATGCATCAATAAGGTGAGAGACAAAACATAAATCCAAAATCCTTTTTCCAAAAACTTTTCTCCCCCTTTTTTGTAAAACAAAAGATGCATAAACACAATGCATAATCATGCATAAACTCAATATATGCAAAAACTCAAACATGCATATATACTAAAATACTTCTCCCCCTTTTTGTCAATCATCAACAAAGGGGTTAAAGTAAACACAAAACAATGTTTTCCCCCTTTTTGTCAAAAATAAAAATCAACAAAGGGGTGAAATCAAATCAACCAATAAAGAGATATATGCGATATACATTCATGAAGAGGAAGACGCTAAGTTAACTTCCCTACATACATGCATTACATGAAGAAGGGATGACAAGCCCTAACTCACATAACGCATAATATGCAATGCATAAGTGGAGATGTGAAGCTCCCCCTACACACATGTATCGCATAAAGAAGAGTTGTCAAGCTCCTCAATGTAAGATACACTCAACATGAATCTATATGTAAAAGAGATGTTAAGCTCCCCTTGCATATAGACAATACATATCAAAACATTTTTAAATCAAATTTTTGATAATTTCTTAAAACAAATTTTGAAATTTACTCAAGGTAATAAAACACATTTTGAGATACCTTTGTAAATAAACAAAAATTTTAAGATACTAATTGTAAATAAACAATACAAATTTTGAACAAATCAATTTGATATATCACAAGAATTTTATACCATATGAAATAGGGAATTTGTGATACCAATTGAAATTGAAAAATTGAAATCGAAACATTTTTACATTTTGATACCAATGAAAGAAAATATTTTGATACCAATTTAAATTTAAACTCAATTGGAAATTGAAACATATTGATACCAATTGAAATATATGGATACCAATTGAAATAAATAGATACCAATTGAAAATAATGCATAAGCTTATAAAAAGTACCAATTGAGAAATCAATTGAAATCAAGATTTAATTCAAGCTTAGCATAAACATACTTTGTGCTTTAAATATGTAAATATCTTGCAACTCAAGCACAAACAAATCATATATATGTATGAAAAGAGAATACCAATAGAAATTGATATTATTTGAAATGAGAAGGCATACATATATAGAAAACAAAATATGAGTATATACAAAAAAAATATCAATTGAGATACCAATTGAAAATATGATGTAAATCAAGTATATAACTCATAATGAACCACTCGTTTCATACACAAGATAAAAGATTTTTAATAAGGCTTACAAGGCATGCTCGCCCATCCGTCCGCCCATAACGGGGTTGGTAGGGGTTTTCAAAAACTAGAGTTTGAAAATATTTTTATAGTGAAAAACACTACCAAATGAAGAATAAATAACTAGTTAAATTAATTTTTAAAAACTAGTTAAAGATCCTTCAAAACATGAAATCAAATCATATGAATATCATGAAACATACTAAATGCATAAAGGTTGACACTCGAAATCTATAAGGCTCAAAAATAATCATGAAACAAAGTCATGAATAAACAAATAAAGTATGAGTGTACAAGAATCATGTAATTAGCATTTTTCATGAAGATAATCAATGAAGCTCAAAACAAATATCATTTTATCAAACAATTATGAAAATCATGAAAATTCATTTTTCATTTAAACATAATTTCTAGGTATATGTATGTTTTTATCCAAAGCTAACAATATGCATACATATCCCAAATATAAAAAGAGTCTATGATATAATTTGCATGAAGGCAAGAGACTCAAGGGCTATACATGTATATTTATTAGATTTGAATAAAAAAATTGCATATACATGAAATAAAATAGGCAAAACAAGTGTAAATGAGGAAATCATCAAAACTAGGCTATACATGTGCATATAGTGAGTACAAATGAGCAATGAAGTGCAAACGTATATGAATCAAATGTAGCTCACTACTTGTACAAGTATATATCCAAGTTTTGATAAAAACTACATCTAAACTAGTATTTAGCACATAAAGCATAAAACATAATGATAAAAACAAAACATGCTAAAATCATATATGTATATATTAATTTATTAAAGCATGTAAACAAAAGGAGTTTAGGGATAGTTACCAAAACATAAGAATCATACTCTAAATCTCCAAAACATGGTGGTTGTCCCACCAAACCTCCTTGATAGCGGTGCATCAAATGTGTCCATCTAGTCCATGTGCATCCACCACCAAGGCACCAAATCTCTCACGTTTTGTGAGAGCCCGCGCCTACATCAAATGCAAAATGTGGGGACTTTGGTACCCATTTTCTTTTGGGTCCATGTGGGTTAGCATTGTAAGGAACCCATTCTTATTAGCAAAATTTAAAGGATTGACTTTATCATAACAAAATTTTGCTAAATGGCCTTTGCAGCCGCAATGTGTACATTTGTACATTTTACTATGCACATGAGGATGAGTGTGATCATGACGTGCAAAATGTGCATATGCATGTTGTGGGTGATGTGCATGAACATGGGGAACTTGTTTCTTTTGAAATAAGGATTCCAATCTAGAATGGTTAAATGCACATTTGCTCAAAGTTGAGCTCAAACAATCTATTATATTTTTCAAAAATTTAACTTCATTTTTATCAATGGTTGTGGCATGAAAAGCATGATCAATAGTCTTTTTCTTTTTAGAAACATTTTCTTTTTCTTTTTCAACAATTTTTCTTTTCAAAGAAGTGTTTTCATGCAAAGCAATTTCCTTTTGTTTTTCCACCAAAACAATTTTATTTTTCAAGGAAGTGTTTCCTTCACAAAGATCATTCAATTTAGAAAGCAAGGAAATATTTTCATTTTTCAAACTTTCATTTTCTTTTTCAATGCATGCAACTTTTTGTTTAAAGGAATCATTTTCTTTTAACAAGCAATCGAATTTATTTTTCATTTTCTTGTTATCCTTTTTAAGCATGTCATATTTTTCTAGAAGTTGTTGACAAAAAGATGCAAGTTCATCATATGGCATATCAACATTCTCTTCTAGCTCGGATTCGGTGTTTACCTCAAGGGGGTTATCCCCTTGGACCATGTAGCATACGTTGGAAGCTTCACTTCCAACATCCGAGTCGCTCCCCGCATAATATTGTTTTTGTTCGCCAAGGGAGATGATGGTGTTCCATATGGTGTTCCATACTACAAAAGCCGAATCAATATTAGAAACCCTAGATGAATATTCATCATTTAGGGTACTCTTCAAAGCATAAATGGCCTTTGCATTAGCCTCAATATTTTTGCCATTTAAACAATAAGAATTTTTAATAGTGGCAAAATAAACATGAATGCCTAGGGCTTTGAGGTACAAAGACATCTTAACCTTCCAAGTTTGGATGTTAAGAATGTCAAAGGTGGGAGGAGACATGAAATCCATGTGTGTGTATAAATATTGTGATTAGTTATAAAATGAGGATCTTTAACTCTAGGTTGTAAGACCCACATCAAGAGCACTTGGCTCTGATACCAATTGTAATCACCTAGAGGGGGGTGAATAGGTGACTAGCTAATCTAATACCCAATTAATGCGGAATTAAAACTATTTATGCAAACTAAGACTTCTTAAACTAAACACCAAGTATAACACAAGAGTGTAGCCGGATTCCCCGTGAAGGGCTCTGGAATAACTCCTCAAGATTCCTCTAGGTAAGAGTTGAGGTGCCGCGTTGGCTCTCTTGGTTGAATACTAGTGTTAGCAAACAAATCCCAAGCATATAACAATATGAGCACAAATATATATCAAGCATATAAAGATGAAAGCAATATAAGCATGCAAGATATAAACAAGTAAGAGATAGAGAGAGCAATTGCAAACACGGGAAAATTGTTTCGAGGTTCGAGCACACTTGCTCTACGTCCCCGCCTTCAACACTTGAAGGATTTCCACTATAAACCGATCCCACCGGATCACTCGGTGCCGCAACACCTACAAGGAGTTCCCACTAGAACTCTTGGATTCTCTAGTCCCTTCACTCGTTCCCGCAAGAACTACACACCGCAAGCCCACTAGCTCGCCGAGGCCGCACCTCTACAACGAGCTCACACTAGAACTCGAAACACCGCGAACCCGCAAGTCCGCCTCCTCAAAACAAAGATGAAGTCTTCGGTGATCACTACACTTTGATCACCTAAAAACAATCTCACAACAACTCTCCTATAGGATGAATATATCAATGGAAAACTCAAGTATGTGTGTGAGAAAATAAGGATTGATTTGGTGGACGAAAACACAAGAAATCACTTTTAAAACACTCTTGATAAACTTCCTTTTGATTTGGAAATATTGGCTCTAAAACTTGTGGAGAAAACCACTGAAATAGATGGGAAAAAACTAGTTTTGAAACTCTCCAAAAATCTTGTAAAAAACAGTCCAAGAAAGCCCCCTTTTATAGGCTAACCAAAAACTAGCCGTTGGGGCCAAATCAACAGCCTGGATGGTTGTCGGTCGACCGGCCCGGTCGACCACCAACAGTCAGAAATCTGACTGTTGGAGCCTCGGTCGACCGGCCCGGTCGACCGCGGCCTGGAACAGAGCAGAGCTCTCTGCCAGTCGACCGACCCGGTCGACCGGCCCTCCAGCCAGACCTGGCTTGCACGTTTGTGCACGTCGGTCGACAGACTCGGTCGACCGACTCCTAGCTGGTCGACTGGTCTGGTCGACCGGCAGAAGCCAGAACAGACTTTTATAGGGATTTAAAACTTGGTATTTTGACTTTGATAAAATCCCATAAAATCTCTAAAATTCTACAAAAATAGGTTCAGTATAATACTTTGATAAACAAACATGTTTGAGTAAAATCAAGACATGTTACAAACATTTTGAACTATTTTTGTAACTTAGAAATTTTGGCTTAAAACAAAAACCGTATTTTTCCAAAACTTCTCCAAATACAAAAACAAGATATTTTAAACACTTTTAAAGTATAGAGTGTATGGATATGATCCACTACACATACATGATGAAATATTTATGTTTTTGACAATAAGCACTAAAATATGTTTTGGTTAAAACACATGTATATATTAAACTCCAAAATCAAAACGGTATTTTTCCAAAATGAAAACTCTTTTGTATTTTTCAAAATAAACTCTTTTATAAAAACACATCTAAATCTTGTGTGTGAGTGTATATGGTATACTTGAGCAATCTACCAACTATTATATCCTTTACATTTTATCTAAAAAACAAAATCTTAATAAAACAAACCTAGACACAAGTCTTCTCTTGAAGTCTTCACTTGAAGTCTTCTACTCCTTCTTGACTTGGTCCAAACTTGATCCAAAGAGCTAGACTCCTCTTGAGTACTTGATGCGGTCTTGATGCATAGGCTCTTGAATCAAACCGTGTTAGCTCCAAAACTTGACTTTAAATCCTTTGTTGAAGTTAAACACCAACTAAGATCTTGATCACAAATCTGAGACTAATTAAACACAAGATCATTAGTACTATAACTACATGAGTTAATCATCATCAAAACTAGAGTGATGGGCCTTTGGGCCAACAATTTTCTTTTTGGGGTGGGTGGGGTTGGGGCGAGTCTTGCAATTAACGCTACTTTTATCATTTCGGAATAAACAAATGATGATAATGATACTAATAATAGTTATTATTTTTTGAGATAAATAATAATAATTATTATTATCATTTGTATTGTTGTGTTATTATTATCATAGTAATAACAAAAATAACTATAATAATCATAATGGTCATTTATTATGGTAATGATGATGATGATAATAATGATGATTGCGATAATAATCATCATCATAATGGTGATGACGATCATAATAACGATGATAATAACAATATCTCCACTTCTGATATTTTTGCCTAGTGCAATCATCATAATGGTGATGATAATCATAATAACGATGATAATAATAATTGTCACTGCTTTTTCTGATACTTTCCTTAGTGCAACTGCCGCCAACTTCCTCCATGAACTTCAATTAGGTTACTTACCCTTAATCCCTCCCCCATCTCTTTTGTGTTGGAAATCACCTTCAACCCATTTGACTGACTGAAATAATTACATCAACCATATTGACTAGCATCACCTGAATCCAAATGGTTTAGTTAATGAACTACCCACAAATAAACTGAACTAGGCAATAATATCCCATGAACAAAGTGCTATGTTTCTTTTATAATTAACAAGTCAATAACACAAATATATTCATTTAAGATGCTATTATTTAATTTTACATTCATGGCTTATAGGCTCCGCATTTACATGTACCAGGCGTTAGTAGTGCCACCATCTTAGGGACATGGAGTGAATCTGGTAGAATGGTTCGATCATCAGGAAAATAGTTTATAGTGGAAGCAGAAAATGTGATCTTTTGTGCGGTTTTTGAAATCCAACTAAGATAACTTTCTGATACTTTTAGAAAAGGTCCCTTATTGAACTTGTAAAATTTGTGTACTGCATTTTCGGTCACATGTTGTGTTGGATTTAAATATAGTATTCTAACTGTATCTCACTGTTAGCCATTATTTGCAATCCTTTCGCGAATCTGCATTATTCGGGGCAGCACTCTTTATTATAATCTTGCAAAGGCCAACTGTCCTACTTTTATGCTTCTCAGTTTAGCAACAACATATGATGGTTAGCAATTGCTGAAAAATATTTTTGCTATAACTTTTTCTAATCAATTTGTGTCAGAACTTTGGTGGTACGGAGAGTGATAAAAGGGAGACAGAAATATCCTATAATGAGGAGGAGCAAGATCTGGACCATGAAAAGGTAAATCTCATGGTTGATACCTCCTCAGACAACAATGGTGCAGTGCGTGCTGATAAAGCGAGGACATCGAAAGTTGGTGTCAAAAGAAAACATCACCAAGCCTGGACTCTTTGTGAGGTACTGAAGCTGGTCGAGGGAGTGGCTCGATATGGAGCTGGAAGGTGGTCTGAAATAAGACGGGTGGCCTTTTCATCTTATTCTTATCGCACTTCTGTTGATCTGAAGGTAAATCTCTGTGTTAAGGCTAAAAACTTCTGAATTGGGTTATTGAATTTATGAAAAGGTGATTTTACTCTGAAACTAAGCTAATACTTCAAATCAACATATACTTCCTCTCCCTTTCCCTCAGGATAAATGGAGAAATCTCATCAAAGCTAGCTTTGCTCAGGATCCTTCAGATAAGGGGGTAAGGATTGTTATCAGCTTCTGCTTCTCTGTTACATATATATAATTCATTCCTCATTTTGCTCCTTGCACATACCATAATTGCTAGCAAAGACGTCGGAGGGACTGACATCAGATTTCACAAACTGGGATGCACACTCATTCCTTTTGTGGGGCCTTGTCGTATTTTGCTCCATTGCTGACCCATTTGTCATGGTGGCATTTTATGTTTTTTGTTACATAGAAAGAAATTGAACCTACCACTATTTACACATTGGATGAAATCTACCCTTTCCTTCATATGTCAAATTACCAACTGCAGTCAATTACAGTTCTTTTTACGGTTAATTTAATGCTTTGAGGTTTGAGCTTATAGTTCAAAGATCGTTGAGCCTAACATCAGCTAGGAAATGGTATTTCGAATCAGAGTGTGTGAAGAAAGATCCAGTATGTGGGCTAGCCTTTAATTTGCATAGTATAAAGAAAAAATTGGATGAAATCTACCCTTTCTCATATGTCAAATTACCAACTGCAGTCAATTACAGTTCTTTTTACGGTTAATTTAATGCTTTGAGGTTTGAGCTTATAGTTCAAAGATCGTTGAGCCTAACATCAGCTAGGAACTAGTTATTTCGAATCAGAGTGTGTGAAGAAAGATCCAGTATGTGGGCTAGCCTTTAATTTGCATAGTATAAAGAAAAATTGGCTACATCCACTTATTTCTTCACATAATTAGGGAAAAAACTCAGCTTCATAATTTGTTTGGCCTCAACTCCTCCACGTCAGCAAAAAGCAATCAGATAGATCAGATCCTTCTTCCCATATAGTTTTGTTTCCCCTTTTACTCTTTCTCAGATCCAGGCGTTCTTCACCGTTTGGCCTGAAGGTTGCGTGCTTCTCATTACAGGTGAGCCTCGCCGTGAGCAGCTTCAGCACAATGGATTATTTGATCTTGAGACGATATAGGGGATCGAATTGATCACATAACATGGAGAGAGGAAGATTCAAAAGCAGGACATTTTTGTGAGGACTGCGATCATGGTCGCAATCTTAATAAAGAGGGTTGTGATGATGGTCGCGGTCCTATAAAGACCCAGACACAACATTTTTTGTGAGGACTACGACCATGAACACTCAAAAATATGACTTTTTTGTGAGAGCTGCGATCATGTTTGCAGTTCTCAGTTTAATACCGTGGGGGACTTTTAAGTCTTTTTTCACTGTTTTAAAGTGTGCTCAACAGTGTTTCTACACTCGACACGTTGGCGCGCGACCCTCCTAGCGCTTCTGCGTTTGACACGTGGACGCGTGGTCTTTCTTTAAAAAAAGAGGTGGCTGAAGCAAATTAAATTTTATGAGCGAGTTTTTTTCCTAATTACGGTTTGACATAGGTGGCTGAAACGAAATTCCCCTAGTATAAATATCATACTTATAAGTATCGTTATTGAAAGATATTCAACTAATATTTGGATTTTGAAACTTTATTTCTCTCTAGTTCTGTTTGGGTTTATGAGGACATGGTATCTTTCAAATTAGCTATGGTGTTGGTACCCCATACAACAGACTTTTAATTTAATTTAATTTAGTTTATTTATTTTGAACTTATTTTTTGCATTGTAGCTTTGAAGGTATATATGTCTTGAGCGTGTCATTCATTCCGAATTATAAATCACCACCACCACCGCCACCATCTCAATCTCCTTTCATTCTGTTCATAGGCGAAGAACTTCCGGAAACCAACTTCAATGTCGATACCAACATCTATTCTGTTGAGGGTGAGGGAGTTGGCAGAAATGCACTCACAGGCTGGAGTTGAGTTTGGACCAAGTAAATTTGCAGGACAGGGTGGAAGAATTGTACAGGAAAGAGGATCTGGGTTTCTATGACCTCTGTAGGTAAAGAAATTTAAGGAAAAAAAATAGAAGAAAAAGTGTGTGAAGTCATTTTGTGTACAGTGCGTTCGACCAGCTGTTTTACCCCCCCTAGTTTCCTCTGTATGCTTATAATGTCAATATCAGAGTGTCGTCTTCCAGAAAGAATTAATAAAATTACTTGTCACGAACTGCTTTTTGCCATATTGGTTTTCTTAAATCTTGGGTTTCTTGAACTGCATCTTTAATTGTTTTTTTTTTGAAAGAATGTACTGCCTTCGGGATTCTTGTGCAAAGGTAATTCATCAGAAACACCAACAGTTTTTGAATTTCAGGAATTATTCAGCTATCCTGGAAAGATTCAGTTTCTTGAATCATCAAGAAACTTTTGCATTTTGAAATCCCTGTAGTTTTTGCCTGAAACTTTGTTTGAAGGCGACTGTAATTTGTTCCTCTGCTTCATGTATTTGACGAATTAAAGATTCTTGAAATCCTGGTGGAATTTAACAGTGCTTATCTTGCTAATACACTTGGTTTCTTAGAGCATCAGATCCCTTATTCAAGGGGGTGGATGAGGCTAAAGGACAGTTAAGGGGTCATTGATCTTCAATGATACTCTCTTAAATGCCCCCCTTCACTTTTTTATTTTAATATTTTATGTTTTGAATTAGTTTTTTTTTATTTATTTAATAAATTTGTAATAACCAAAATTAATTAAATATTTTATATATTAATTAATTATTAAATATTAGATTTGTATTAACTAATTAATTATGAAATTTTAATAATTAAAAATTTCATATGTTAAACCATTATATAATAATATATTAAATATTAATTAAATTAATTTATATATTGCTTTATATATTAATTAAATTTACTAAAATCTATTAAGAAAAAAAATTAAAAGGTTAAAATGATGGGGTTAACATGTTAAAGAGACTCCTAAGGGACTTTTTGGTTTCCTCAAACTAAAAGATATTTGTAGAGACTTGAGTTGAAAGGAGGGAGAACTCCAGCCCCTTAGAGCACAAACCCCCACAATGTCTCTTAATTTGTAGAAGGGGGTCAGATTTTTCGGCCCCTTGAAGATGGTCTTAGATCTCCGTCATAAATTGAAATATGTGTAAAACTTTTATCACGTTCTGTAAGCTTTGAGTTGCAGGGAATTTCATACTTTTCTATATGTCAAATTCAAGACTGCAAGTTACATTGACCTAAATTGCCTACTTGCTGCCCTGAACTCTCTCTCTCTCTCTCTCTCTTTATCTCTCTATTGATTGCCTCTTTGCTCCGTCGACTCTGATCTGCCGTCTTCCGAGGACCGGAACAAGACTTCATTTACCAGCAATGCCGCGATCTGGAGACCGCGCCCACCATCACCACCAGCGGCAGCCGGAGAGGCCCCTTCTTGATGGCCGGGTTGCTGGAGAGGAGCGTGAACAACGTCTCTGATGATCTGAGCCACGACTCGTGCTGCTTTCATCGTGTCCGGCGACAGCGAGCGGTCGTCGCGGCTGAGTTCTTGGAAGTTCTTGATGGGGGCAGTGCTGGGAGGTTCTGCTGCTCCTCCATTGTGTTGATGGTTCTTGGCTTGGCTGGAGTTGGACATGGGAGGAGCTTGATTTTGGTTTTTTTTTTTTAATTGTTGGCTCTCTTTCTCCTCTTTTTTTGAAATCTCTGGTCTCAAGTTGAAGAAAGAATTCTTACTTGTGCTTCTATTTATAAAGATTTTTGGCCTGTAGAAAAAGTTGGAATTCCTGCAATCTGAGCGAGTCCGAGTACAGCTCGAGTTGTTATTTGGACTAAATTTTGTTTATCAATAACAGGAGTAAAATTATCTTATATTAATAATTATGAATAATTCATGATTTTTTATAATGGTATGAGCTGAAACTAACTATAGAAATTGAAATTGAGCAGAGGGGTTGAGATTATTCATCTAATTAAGTTAATGCACAATAGACTAGTTTTATATATAATTTTATTTATTTATTGCAGAACCATTGTATATTCGCTTATTCAGTTATTCGTCTTTACATAGTTTTATTTATTTGGTCATAATTTGCATGAAATATATACGCGCTTATTCTTATCAAAACCATCCTGATTTCTCTTTTGACTCATATAAAAACTTTGTCTATCCGTCCGTCTTCATCCGCAAGTAAGAGAGCAAAATTGATCCTTTTTCTTTCTCTCTCATCTCTCTTTGCTTCTTTCTCCTTCTTCTTCCTCTCTCTCTCTCTCTCTCCCCTTCCTCTTGATAAATCAATCAGTTTTTCATCGACCATCGGCATTATGCTAACTGTATTTTTAGGTATACTAATATAAGGGCTGTTTGTTTCACGTAAAAGACCGTAATTCGTAAATGACTTACAACCTAATTACAACTATAGTGTTTGTTTGGACCGTAGTTCGTAAAAGACTTACGCAATCCAATTACCACTCACTTGCAATTCAATTACCGCTCACTTATCACCCACTTACAGTTAATTTTGTGGTCATATAAATTTGTTAATTTTATATTAATATTAGTTTTTCTTTAATATTTAGTTTTTTTAGCATTTATTTGCGATATTTAAATTTTTTAAATCACCAAATAGTTAATTTTGCGGTCAACTATTCCACTTAGGCCTTACACATTACGACAACCAAACATCGTAAAGCACAATATACTTTCTCACTTACAACTTTATATTACCAGTCAAACACCGTAAAATTTACATGTTTGTAACTCATTTACAAGTGTAAAAGAGTTTACCAATTACGACATACGAATTACGGTCAATTACGACAATCATACAGACCCAGAATGTAGCTTAAGAGCATGCAACTGGCTTATGCGGCATATAGCATGTTTTCTATAATATTTCCTTTTGGTTACAAAATCTCACCTCTTCTTTAATCTCTATTTGTAGCATGCTGGATTTTTTTACAAGTGTAAATACGCATATAAATTTTGGATGTACGTAAACTAGCCATGTGTGAGACCGCGGAGAAGCTCAATACTCGCTCTTATTTTTAGCATTTATTTGTTGTGACTTCCAGTCATTTCATCCTGGTGTTTGTGTTTAGATTAATCTTTCGACTTAATCTTACTCATCTTTGTTCATGGTGTTCAGATTACTCAGTGTTTGTGTTCAGATTAATCTTTTAGAATTCTTTTCCCTCCTAATTTTTTTTTATTTTTGTACTCCTTTACTCAACTTTTTATGTTTAGTTCAACTCACTTGTATTTGCGCACTGAGGAGATTGGCATTTTACTTTCTTAATTATTCTGTTTTTTCCTTTAATTTTCTACTATGTTTCTGGTTCATGATAATTAGACATACTGGGCAGATTTGGGTCTCCGTCTTAAGTTTGGATGTTAGGTTCTCTGTATTATAGGGGTGGCAATTGGGTCGGGCCAGGTCGATCAGATCCGATTACAGCTTGATCAGTATAATAATCAGGTTGGGTCGACCCGATTCGATTATTATGCGGGTCAAAAATTCAAACTCAGACCCGACCCAGACTTAGTCGGGTCGACCCGACCCGTTTGACCCGATTATTAAACTTTTAATACAATTTTTTTATATTATATTACCAAATTGTTGGGTGGTATAGTTGGTGATTGAAAGGGTATACTGTTTTGGTTGATTTGTGAGGGTGTTACTATTTTATTTTTTTTTAAACTTCTAGAGTTTATAAATTGATAATTTTTTTATTTTGCCTTGATTATTATTATTTTTTTATCAAGAAAAGCTTTTACAAGAGCACGTGCAAGCTCGTGCCACTCCAACTAGTATTAATGAGGAAAGCTCGTCCCGTTTTCGATATTATCAGAGATAATAGGGGAGGGTTGCAGCAGATCCCGTGCAGTGCACGTGTTATTAATGAGGACAGCAGATTCTCCCCCAAAATAACACGTGCAGTGCACATGTTATATCTAAACATCTTTCAAGAATTTACTTTTGCACGTATTTTATTTATTTTCAGAGGAAAAAAGGTGAGATCTCAAACTCGAAAAGTCGAGAAACGTACTTGATCAAAACATTGTATTCAAAGAAAAAAAATCTACACCACAACAGCAATTTTCCCTTAATTAAAAAAAAAAATCCTATTAAATGTTTCAGTTTTTTGCTAGACAAACAGAGGCGGGCCCAAAGGTGGGCTAGGCCAGGCCATAGCCCGGCCCATTTTTTCAAATATTGTAATATATTTATTTTTATTTTTCTTCTTTTTCAGATATTGTGTTAGGCCCCCTTCTATTTTTAAATTTCTTTTAACAAATTTATTACTAGTTCTATTCCTGATTTAGTGGAGAAAACTGTTTTACCATTTTAAAAAATGCATATAATGTATAAGTATATTTTAAAAGAAATTACAACTCATCTTTAAAATTTATACTGATCCCGCCACCGGAGACAAATGATAGATGTTTGAGGGGGCCAGGCACGCGAGGGGATGAAGATGATGCAGTAGTTGCAGTACGTAGTTTATTTATTAATTGTGCACTTGAGAATGGGGCTGTTGAATGATGATGCATTCCCACATAAATTACATATTAAATCTGATCAAAGCAACAGCTGCCTGCACAAAACGCAGCCAAGCCCTCAGCTTTCAGAGGAACTTCTGATGCTTTAAATCTGATCTCCCGAATGCAACAAGTCAATAGGACAATGTATCAGCTGCACTGCAGCCTTGTGAGTCATGGCTGCTCTTGTTTTCTTATGTTGGCAAACAACACCAAGCATCCTCTGCTCATTTTGCTGGCAAGGCATTTTTACAGAAGTGGTCCATTGCTTGCTTGGAATTACTGCCATAGGACTAACTACAACTACTACTTTGCAGTTTGAGGCCATTTCTTTTGGGAAATGGAGCAGTCCTAAAAGATACACGTTGTGTAACTTGTGTTGTGGACCTTTAGGTAAAATCTAAACGATATAAGGGCAACTCTAGAGGTAGATGAATTGTAGATGTAACTTAATTTTGAAATTTTGAGTGTAGAAAAGAATAATTCTCACGGTGGGGGCTCAAAGTGAGACAATATTTCACCTAACTCAATATGAGCTTTGGATTCACCTAACTCCATATCAATCATTGGGTTCACCTAAACTCAAGAAGGTGGGACCCATTTAAGGGTAGATGAATTGTCTACAAATTTTTTAACCTTTCCCTTAATCCCGACTAGACCTACATGGATGTAGCTCCAAATTTTAGCCCATTGGGGGTGTTTTTTTTAATTAAATCTAACTTTAAGGTGGTGCAGTCACAACATTTGAGATGCTCTAAAGAAATACAATTTTCATCCCATCAATTTTCTTGATGTGGAGAACCACATCGGAGCTGAGTCTAAAAAGAAATAAATGCATCATATATTTTTAGATAAAACATAAAAGAAATGAGATGGCTTTTTTGAAAATTCTCGTCTCTAATAGATGTGAAAGAGGACTGCGATCCTCTCTCATTTCAGTCTTTTAAATTTTGAGATGTGATTGTAGTTTCTGAGATGTATGAATATTAACTGTTTATTTTTTATTTTTACCAAAAGAGACATCAAGACACGGCACTCGTTTGAAATTCAAGATTCTGTTCATTTCAATTTATCATGTAGTTGGGGTAATCAGAGGGTGACACGTGGCACGTTTCAAGATGAAAGCTGCAGTGTTTCCTGCTAAGACCACAAACAGAAGATCTCTGAGTCATTTTTTTAAAAAAATCACACACTTGAACGGCTACTAGTATTTTCTTTTCATCTCCCACTGACTTTTGGCCCCAAAAATAAATAAATGAAAAATAAAGATTACGAATACCAAAGGGCAACAGCAGCTTCTGCATTTGGATTCACGCACAACTAGAAAAAGGCCAGAATTTTCCCAAAAAAAGAAGAAAAAAAATCAAAATTTTGTAAGCAGTATTAGTTTTTAAAGCAGCACAAGCTTCAACTAGCTAGGGTTTCCCTTTTGTCTCCCATTATCAGAGAGAGTTGGGGTTTTTTTTATCCCTCTTCCGCGCAAGCTTTCATCCCGGGGTTTTGATCAGCTTCAAGTTTGTTGGGTTTAAGGTATGCTCTTGTTCAAACCATTAGCTCTTGAAAAGCTCAGATTTTAATGGCTTTCTAGGATTTTCATACTTTTATTGAAAGTAGAAATTTTGTCTTCAGTCTCTCAGTTTTTCGTGGATGACCATTGAGAAGGTAGCTATACACTCAAACATCTTGGTCTAAGGTTTGATCCTCTCTAAAAACCACCAACTTTTATATGAAGGATAACTTTTCCACCGACCCAATTTCCATGGATCCTCATAGAGAATCCACTGAGAAGAAGCAAGGTGAAGTAGTGGTACTGATCTCAGGAGAGGAACAGTTCAATTCCAAGGACCCAAAGGTTGAAACTTGTGAAGAATCCTTCAGCTATAAACCCCAATCTCCTCCCCTGAAATTGTGCTGAAGTCTAGCCCTAGTCCAGGAAAACCCCCAAGACCCCGCGGTCCGAGACCCTAGTCCGTCGAAAATCGATTCCAACCTCTGCATTCTCGAAACCCAAGTCAAGGTTTGTGGAGAAGACCATGCCCGTTGCAAATCCAATTCATGATTCTTCGAGCTCTGCCTACATTGGTTCCCCAAATCATAAGGCCCCGGGCACTCCGAGAACCCCGAAGGATGATGAAGATGAAGAGGAGGAAGATGAAGAGGATGAGGAGATATACAGAAGGGAACAATCGAGTGATAGCCCAGTAAGGCGTAAGAAGTTCAGAGTCAGGAATTTGGTTGAGTGGTTGATACTGCTTTTGGCTATTTCATGCTTTCTTGCAAGCTTGTTGGTCCGTAGATTGCAAGGACAAGTAATATGGGGGTTGGAGATTTGGAAATGGTGCTTGATGGTTGCTGTAGTTTGCTGCGGGAGATTGGTTACCAATTGGTTCATTACAATCATTGTGTTCATGATTGAAAGGAATTTCCTTTTAAGGAAGAAGGTGCTATACTTTGTGTATGGATTGAAGAAAAGTGTTCGGGTCTTTCTCTGGCTCTTTCTGATTCTTCTAAGTTGGTCTTTTGTGTTCAATAAGGGAGTTCCTCGATCACCCAGAACTGAAAAGGTTCTCTATTTTGTCTCTCGGCTGTTAATTTCACTTCTGCTTGGGTCACTGATTTGGGTCGCAAAGACACTTTTGGTGAAGATATTGGCTTCTTCATTTCATATGAACCGGTTCTTTGATCGCATTCAAGAATCGATATTTCATCAGTATATACTTCAGACCCTTTCGGGGCCGCCTCTGATGGAATTAGCAGAGAAGATTGGAACCGTGACGAACTCAGGGCAACTGAGCTTTAGGAGTAAGGGGAAGGGCAAGAGGAAAGGAGGGGAGAAGCAAGAGGTGATTGATGTTTCAAAGCTTTATAAGATGCGGCAAGAAAAGGTGTCAGCTTGGACGATGAAAGGGTTGGTTAATGTGATTAGTACCTCAGGGCTCTCAACACTTTCAAATACTATTGATGAAAGTTTCCATGAGGAAGAGCAGAGGGAGATAACTAGTGAGTGGGAAGCAAAGGCTGCAGCCCGTCAGATATTTAAGAATGTTGCAAAGCCTGGTTCCAAGTAAGGATTATCAATTATGAGTATCATTGTTATTATTTACTCTTGTTTCTTTGTCTTGTCATAACTATTTGGCGTTTTCCTGTAGGTTCATTGAAGCTGAAGATCTTCTGAGGTTTGTAAGCAGGGAGGAGGTAGAGTATCTGCTGCCATTATTTGAAGGAGCTGCAGAAACTGGAAAGATCAGGAAATCTGCTTTGAAGAATTGGGTGGTAGCATACAATATTTTCACATACTCTTCACTGTCTCTGATTTTACAAAGTCTTAACTTATGATTGTTTGTAACATATTTATTTTAGCTTTTGGAAGTTGGTTGTGTTTACATATTCTTCCTGACTAATGAAAAGAGATCGAGCAGGATGGTTAGAGGAGGGAAGAACCTGCAGTAGTGATTGATATAAAGAGTTTGGAGTTCTGTGCGAATAATAATTTGGACGCTCGGTTAATTATGTTAGATTTGAACTATTCTTTGTGTATTTCATGCACTCACTACCAAACAAAATGGCATGCATGTAGTGCAACAGGCTTTTGCAATACCTTTGTCAGAACTTCCATTCATGTAATCTTAGGTTTTCTCCTCTACTTCTACTTCTTTCTCCCTTTTTTGAAGCCTTTTCTTTTCTTTTTTTCTGTTTTGCTGGAGAATGGAGAGAAGTCAAGATGACTCCTAGCCAGCCTTTGTTCTTCACCAATAAGAACCAAATTCTGCACTTCCTGGTCAATCTTTCACTGTCAATAACCATGCATCTCAGTTGCTTTATGATCGAAGTGTCTTTATGTGCTGCTACTCCTAGAACTTTTCTACGACAATAATTCCTGCCTTATCCTTGTTTTCTTCTCTTTATTTCTTAAGCAAGGGAATGAAATGTGAGTTAAGTTAACTTCCTCTTTTATTTTACTGATTACTAGAAATATTAGCTTGTTCACTTCTGCCACATTTTGTTGATGACCATAGGCATCTCCATGTCTTTATGATAACTGAGCCAGTTACCTAATTAAAGTAATTTGGCTATTATAGATAAGCCTTTAGTCTTGTCTTTGATTACATTTCAAGAAGCCTTTGGTCTTGTCATTGATGTTTCCTTTTTTTCCCTTTTACATTAAAGAAATTTCAGCTTTCATATGTTAGCTGAAATTAACTTTCACCATATTTAACCGTAAGTTTCTGTTGTATCTTATTCTTAGGTGAAATCCTACCTTGATCGCAGATCGCTTGCACATTCCTTGAATGACACCAAAACAGCAGTGAACCAACTTCACAAACTTGCAACAACCATTGTTGTCATTGCGATCCTTATCATTTCTCTGATTTTAACGGGCATTGCAACAACTCAAATACTTCTTTTTATCTCCTCTCAGCTATTGGTGGTGGTTTTTATGTTTGGGAACACTTGTAAGATGGCATTTGAAGCTATCATATTTGTGTTTGTAATGCACCCTTTTGATGTTGGTGACCGTTGTGTTGTTGATGGAATACAGGTAACTCTACTCTACTTTACTCTACTCTACTTTACTGTTTTCACATATTTATCAAGTGCCAAAGAAAAAAGAAAAGGAAAATTTGGAGGTTCTGATATATACTGTCATTGTTAACCCTAATGTTGCAGATGATAGTAGAAGAAATGAATATATTGACCACTGTCTTTCTGAAATTTGACAATGAGAAGATATACTACCCAAATTCTGTTTTGGCAACAAAACCAATCAGCAATTTCTACAGAAGCCCAGATATGAGCGATGCTGTGGAATTCTCTGTTGACGTTGCGACTTCAGTTGAAAGCATTGGAGCTCTGAAGTCTAAAATCAAGATGTAAGTCAATTGATATTGCATCATGTTTTATGTTGTTAGCTACTTATTATACTGTTAAAGCCTTTGTTCAGTTTAGCTCTTTGGCTTATATAGTTCCTTACATTGTCTTCTTTCTTCATCACCTAGAATCTTTCTCAATCTTGGAGAATTTTGGGTGCTTTATTTCCATGAGCATCACCAATAAGATGGTTCTACTTGTCGACCTTTTCAACCCCCGGCTTCCCTTGCCGTTAAGAATCTTGGTTGCTTTTTGGTACTGTTGGGAGTTTCTATGAGTTACTCTTAGTGTCATGCCTTCAAATTGCATAACAAATTAGATACACATCTTCTAGATGCCATCTGATTATTGTCCATGGCAAACCCATCTCTGCCCGCATTTTCTAGACTTTGGACTATGTTGTCAGAAAACTATCATGAACTTTCACTCAATTTCCCAAAAAAAAAAAAAAAAAAAAAAACTACCTAAAACTTTCAAAAATACAAGAAACCACCATGACCTTTCATAAAAACCTCCGAGTTTTTGCAAAAACTACCATGTAAAGGTATAGTTCATGGTAGTTTATTTTAATTTTCAAAATTTATGGTAGTTTTTGATATCAGGTAAAAGGAAAAAAAAAATTCATGGTAGCTTTATGAAATTAAGCCCTGCTGTGAAGGTTCCATCCAGTATTGTGAACTGTAATTTGCTTTACTGATGAAGTGAGTCTCTCTACCTGCTGAAATATTCCAGTTTCATGGCAAATTTTACCTTGCTTTTAGTTGCATTTGGTAGAAATTCTAGTGCCAATTCCTAGAGGGTTTATACTGAGTGGAGTCACCGTTTGCTTCGTAGCCAATTTTGTTTTGATGGGAACGGGCTTGGTTGTTATGGTTTTGTTGTTTTGTAAGTCAACTTTTGCAATCTGAAATCATTGGACATATGCTTATCTTTGAGTTTAAGGTCTTCCCCATGGCCAGCTCAACAATATCATCATTATCGCTAAACTGCATTTTAGATGGTATATGCTTGAACTTAAGGCCTCAGTAATGTGATTTTAGTGCATTTCTGATTGGAATTGAATGCTATTATTTCAATTTTAAGAATGTTAACATGCTTGCTTATCCCCATTTGTTCTAATATATAGTTGCAACGTTACTGTAGGCTGTCTAAAAATCATTAAAAGACAAGCCATTAAAAAAGGCAGAGTTTCAGGTTCTAAACGCAGGACTAATGATGACCATCCGCGTCTCAGCATCAAGGCGTGAGGGTCCAACACCCGCGTCTCAACATCAAGGCGCGTGGGCTCGACACCCGCGTCTCAACATCAAGGCGCGAGGGCTCGACACCCGCGTCTTAACATTAAGGCCCGTGGGCTCAACATCAAGGCGCGTGGGCTCAACACCCGCGTCTCAACATCAAGGCGCGAGGACTCGACACCCGCGTCTCAACCTCAGGGCGCGAGGGTCTAAGGCCCACGTCTCGGTTATAACCGCCCTGGTTTATGGGGCCAGTCACCGCCCACATAGCGGGGAAGTTAGCCTCTCATTGTGGAGCATTTTTAGGGGGCACGTTCACTCCTGAAACCTCTATAAATAGCCCCGCCGCTATGAGGAATGGGGGGACACGACACAAGAAACAAGAGATAAACAACAGACTACACACAGGCAGACAGAGAGAGAAGCAAGAGAGAGCTCAACTCTTCAGCAAGCTTGCTGCGTACAAGTTGCTCTTTGCCTACCTTCTCTTTGAGAGTTTTGGCAGACAGAGCTGTGCTACTCCTTCTACCAGCCGAAGAGAAGATCCCCGAAGGTCTAGACGGTCACCCGGTCAACGGAGAACAAGATTCACTCTCCATCGCCACTTGAAGAACCCAGCCTTAAACAAAGGGAGGATTCAAGACTCAACATCCTCCCTCCTTGTAACCGGAATACTAGTCCGTTGTAATTTTTCAATTTGATTCAAGGAAATCTTACTTCGAGCTCGTACCTTCTCCGTGTGCGTACAAGAGATGGCGACTCCGCTGGGGACTTCATTTGTTACCGACGAGCAAATCGTGGCGCAAGGTAACGTCCTCCGTAAGGGAAGATGGTCGAATCGCTAGTTGTCGAGTTCGACCAGGCGAAGTACGAAGAGTTTCTCTCTTCCGGCTCCAAGAGCCCAAGGACTTGCGTCTGCCGCAGGGTCTCGACGGGGAATGGCCCCGAAGCCCGATCTGAGGCTCTCTCGGGCGTCGCTGCTGCCAACTGTGCCAAGCAGGATACGCGCGCCAACGCCTCTCAGGAGGCCCGCGTGGTCTCAGGCACAACTGCCGTTGCGACCAACCGCGCCGCGCGGAACACACGCGTCAGCGTCTCTCAGGAGACCTGCGTGGTTAAAATCTCTGGTGTCCAGCATCAGGTCGTCGTTGGTCTCTCTCCACCTCCACGACGCAACCGAAATGCTGAGCGTCGTCAGAGGAGGCGTGCGCGTCAGCTTCAAGTTGGAACTTCTGATTGTCCAACTGAGGCTGCACGCAACGCACAAACTGGCGTCTTAGCTGCGCCGCATCCAGCGCGCGAAGTCTGCGTTTGGCGGCCCAAACGCGAGACTCCCCAAGTTAGGTCCTCTGAAGACCAACTTATCAAACGCCAAGGTGAAACCTCTGCGCCTCGTCAAGCGCAAGAGGCACGCCCCCATAGGCGTGGGGCCCAACAACCCACTCTCTCTCAAACTCTTCTATCCCGACGCACTAAGCGGCAACGCGACAATCGCGTCTCGTCTCAACAGAGACGCCAGACGCGCGTCTTACAGCCGCGGCGCGAAAGTCGCGTCCCTGAAACCCGCGTCCAGGCTGTACAGCATATGGATGCCTCCCGTCTTCGACGTTGCGAGGTTAATCTCTTCGATCCCCTCCCGTGGATCTGAGGGATTACTTGACGAAGAAAAGAAGTGCCAATCAGGTCACTTCATCATGTTGCTGCCAACGGCTTATCTCTATGCTCTCCGAGTGCCGTTGTGGTTCAGGTGTGCACCAGCAGTCTTTAGTTAGACAGCTGACCCTGATACCCCCGTCAGCCAAAAGAAGACGCTCTCATAGGCGGAGGATGTTCTCTGACGCTGAATACTCAGAGCTCACTGCGAATATGACAAGCAGGAGCAGAGGAAAACAGCCTGCAGTCAGCTCTGACGAGTCTGACTCTGAACCGGAAGGAGTGTATCGACACACTCGTACCCGGACCGGGGCCATCCCCCCGATTGATTATAATGCCCTAGCCCGGGGCATCGAAGTGAACGACTCTCACTCTGCAGTAGCAGAATCGCAGGCCTCAAACTCTTCCATAGAGAAGGAGGCCTTCATCTACATGACAAGCACTCCTGAGAAGACGGCCCGACGCCTGGATCAGCAAGCCCAGGTTCAGAAGGAACAACTCGATATGATTCTTGCTCAACGGGAATATATCGACTCTCTCAAGCAGATGCTTGCGCAGTTGCTCGAAGACAGGAAGAAATCTCCCCCTAAAAAGTCTAAGGGCAAGAAAAAAGAGGGAGAAAGCTTGTCTTCTGTGCACCCTGATGGAGAGAAGCCCACCTCGACCTCGTCCAAATCCTCGTCGCAAGGGAAAGACGACCAAATCAGGGGAAGATTCATTCCGAAAGAATGAATCAATTAGAGCAACGCCTTGAGGCCCTCACCAACCGTAAAGGCCTCCAGGAAGCGGGAGTGGTCCGGCCTTATCCGGCCGAGTGGGACTTGGTTCCATACCCGCCCAAGTTTAAGGCTCCAACCCTCCAAGCATTCGATGGGAAGGGGTCACCCAACCAACACCTCTACTACTTTAAATCCCAAACAGGGAATGTAGTAGACAATGATGCCATCTTGGCACGTCTGTTCATTGGCACCCTGAAAGGGCTCGCCTTTGAATGGTTTATGAAACTCCCGGAGGGCTCCATCAAGAACTGGGGTGATTTGGAGAAGCTATTCCTAACGCGCTTCTTCGAAGACGACTCGGAAGTCACGATGCCCACCCTTTTGGTTACCAAACAGCGAAAGGGAGAGTCCGTCAAATCTTTCGTGGAAAGATTTCGGAATGTGGCACTCCGATGTCCGAGCGGCATGACCCAGGTCACCCTGGTAGAAACATGCCGCCACAATCTCCAAACCTCACTCCTTGCTTAAATAGGAGTTGCTGAAAGCCGCACCTGGAAGCAGTTGGTCCAACAAGGTGAACAGGCTGAGGAGATTGTTGCCCGCGTCAGGGCAGAAGAAGGGAAGCCACGGCCAGAGAGGTCAACCAGGCGTGCGCCAGACACATCCCTCCAGACAAAGCGGAAGGATAATTTGGCAACGGAGACCAAATCTCCCGCCAAACCTCAACCGGTCAAGGCGAGTGACTCTTCAAGCCAGCCACGCGCCAACAAGCAGTATTCTTTCAAGGAGGAACATGTCGATTCGCTCTTTAAGCTACTCAACAAGAGCAATAGACTGAAGCTCCCTGAAGCCAGGCGCCCTGAAGAATTCGGTAAAACCGACAATCCCAATTACTGCTTATACCACAGGATGTTGGGACACCCCACCAAAAGCTGCTACGTCTTCAAGGACATCCTTCAGGCCCTGATTGACGCGGAGGTATTAAAACTCCGACCAGAGCAGAAGAAGGTGACGGCTAACATGACGTCAGTTCTCCAGTTCGGAAGACAACCCCCAACGCCTTCGGGGGTGGTCCCTGTTCTGAAAGGAGAGCTAAGAGTGGTCAACACAGATCCTCACCAGCAACAAGAGAAAGGCCTGATACCTGTTCCCACGCCTCGAGGGGAAATCATGTGGGTCCACCCTGACCTTGTTGACACCCAGCAATGGACTACTGTAACTAATAAGAAGTCCAAGGGTAAGGCAAAGGCGTCATCCTGCAATGTGGTGTGTGCCTCTTCTCGAGAAGCGGATACCGATATTCCTTCGCTAACCGACTTGGAAGAGGAGACAATAGTTCTGGCCGCAGAACCGGTCGGCTGGTGGCGGAAACCCGCTCAGGACAGCCCTACTTGAAGCAGTATGGCGAAACGGCGACAACCCCTCCACAACCAGCTGCAGAGCCAACCAAGCCTCCACAAAACACCCGTTGAGAAACAGAAGGAGATTCGATTTTCTCGAGCCCTTCAAAAGAGCATCGCGAAAGGATCTACGGCGCCTTACCGCTTTGATGTCCTGGCTCAATTGGCCAACATCCGGCGCGGATTACCCTGTATGAGCTTCTTAGGCTGTCGAAGTCAACCAGAGAAGCTCTACAAGAGGCTCTGGAAATGCTGAGGTCTTCATGACCCAGGTGCCAAAGGAGGAAGATGTAGAGAATTGTCTCCACACCTCCCAGAATGCCCCCTGCATCACCTTCACGGCAGAGGATATGCAGGTTAAAGGGAAGCATGATCGACCCCTGTACTTCACATGGTATATTGGATCATCCGAAGTGAACCGCATTCAGGTAGATCCAGGGTCCGCGTTGAGCATCATGCCTCGCCCAGTGTTCTAAATGGCGGCCACAGCGGCTACATCGGCCGGAAAAATTTATCGGGGATGGGGATATATCGGGGACATATCGGGGATATTTTTAAAAATCGGATGTCAAAATCTGACTGTAAATATACATATCTTCTTGTCTTAAATTGCATCTCAATAAGACAATATATGCATAAATTATATAAAGCTACATAAAACATCATACTTATATTTTAAGATATACTTAACTCGATAACTTGCAAAAACTTATAAATGCATAATCACTATCAAAGTGTAGAATCTTCACAAATGTCACATTTGCCACATCGCTCGAATTACCCAAATACCTAACCTAAAAATTGGTGTAAAACGCTATATCGGGTCCAAAATCGTCGAAATTGCGGTCGATATATCGGGTCCATGCTGATTTATCGACGATTTTGGGTGAAAATCGCTATATCGGTTTGGATATGCCAAATCATTGCTGCTAGGTGCCGTAAACGCAATATCGGCGCAATATCGGGGTTATATCGGGATATTTAGAACACTGGCCTCGCCGGGTCATGCAACATTTGGGCATTCCTACTCATCGTTTGAGCCCTACCCAGACAACTATCTATGGGTCAATGCCAACGGGACCCGTCCGATGGGGAAGGTCAAGCTCAAATGCCAGATTGGAAGTTTAAAGTCGGAAGTGACATGCTACGTCATTGATGCCGACACTTCCTACAACCTATTGCTGGGACGACCGTGGATTCACCGCAACTCCATCGTTCCCTCCACTCTCCATCAAGTCATGAAATACATTGACGAGGGTGGAGAGGTGCAGACGTTGATTGCCGAAAGGCATCCATTCAAAGGGGTCGAGAATTATTTCACAGACTCCTTACTGTACCAAGATCCCGTGGAGACGGATGAAGTCCCGCAACCAGAGGAGCCAGACTCTGGAAACGAAGCTGACACCGAGCCTGAAAAAGAAGAGTGCTTATGGGAGTTGGAACCACTTGTAACGAGCATTGATAAACTCGATGTTAATAATACCACCGACGATGTAGGCGGTTGGTACATTAATGAAGAATTAGATTAGCGTATTTTTCTGTGTTTGCTTCTGATTCAGTACCGTCAGACACTAGCACCGAATTAGATGATGATCTCTGGTCGGCAATGGATGCTTTGACATCATTGCATGTGCCAGTGAAATCGTCCTTCGAGACATACCAAGATAATGGTAATGCGCAAGAATCTATATTTATGGTTCCAGCAAGACGGAAAGGCCAAAAACCAATTCTTTTTTGGCGAATCTCGTCTGAACCAACGCCCCACGAAGAATCGGAAGGCGAGGAGGAATCCCCTCAGTTCAGTCATTATGAACCAAAAACACTCAAAATGATGAAATGCATGGGATATGACCTAACAAACAGACCCGGGTTGAACTTCGGCAAAGGAAGGAGAACGCTACTTCGATCCTTTGTGCGAAAGGAAAAACCCCCGATTATTATCATCGGACGCGCAGGGGGTTGGGCTATGTATCAACTCCGACTCCATCAGCTCTGATTCTGGGGGCTCATTTGGCCATAAATACTCTTCAGGCACGTCATCATGGGAGTCAGATGCTAGTGTCGGCAATATCTTCAAAGAACTTTCGGTGAACATGGTTTCAACAAGCCATCTGGAAGATGAAGATGAAGAAATGATCCGATCCGATGCAGATCCTTGGATCAGACATTTAAACACTCTTTGGGACACCCGCTTTGAACAGCGCGAACCACCCACAGAAGACAAGATTGTTCAGATTAATCTAGGAGATGAGGCCAACCCTAAGCCCATCTTCATAAGCGACGGCCTGTCACCGTCGGAGAAAAAGGATCTAATATCTCTTGTTCAAGAGTACAGAGATGTCTTCGCTTGGAATTACGAAGACATGCCTGGACTTGATCCTCAGGTGGCTATGCACCGCCTCAACATCAATCCGGACGTAAAGCCTGTTAAACAACAACAGCGACGGTTTCGTTCAGAAATAATGGAGGCGATTCAATCGGAGGTCAGAAAGCTCATAGATTCTGGCTTCATCAGGGAAGAGCAACATCCCGATTGGGTAGCCAACATCGTCCCCGTTGCTAAGAAAAACGAAAGACCCGGATCTGCATCGACTTCCGTGATCTAAACGAGGCTTGTCCCAAAGACGAATTCCTATTGCCAATCACAGACGTCATGATTGACAATACCTGCGGATTCGAACGAATGTCCTTCATGGACGGATTCTCAGGATACAATCAAATCAAAATGTATCCTGACGACGAAAAGCACACCTCCTTCAGGACACCATTGGGGGTTTATTGCTATACCGTCATGCCCTTCGGACTGAAGAATGCGGGGGCAACCTATCAGAGGGCCATGAACGCCATTTTCCAACAGCAAATACGCAAAACGGTAGAATGTTATGTTGATGATATTGCGGTAAAAAGTCGCACTAAGGGTGATCACATAGCTGACCTGAAGGTGGTCTTCGACATCATGCGGGCTCATCGATTGAAGATGAATCCCACCAAGTCCTTCCTGGGGGTGGCCAGTAGTAAATTCTTAGGATTCATTGTAACCTCCACCGGGATCCATTTGGGACCCGGAAAAGGTTCAAGCTATCCAGGAGATGCAGCCCCAAGAAATCTCAAGGAACTCAGGGGATTATAAGGACGATTGACGTACATCCGCAGGTTCATCTCAAACCTCTCTGGAAGATGCCAACCCTTCGCTAAGTTAATGAAGAAGGGTGTCTCGTTCGTTTGGGACGACGCTTGCCAACAAGCGTTCGAGGAAATCAAGCAATACCTCACTCAACCACCAGTCCTTGCAGCTCCGGTATCCGGAAAGCCTTTCCTGGTGTATGTCCGGGCAATGGATCATTCTTTGGGAACTCTACTAGCTCAGCATGATGATCAAGGACGTGAGCAAGCGATCTACTATCTGAGTAGAACAATGATCGGAGCCGAACATCGGTATAACCCGATCGAGAAGGAAGTTTGGCATTAGTATTCGCCATTCAGAAAATGCGACACTATCTGGTAGGCCAAACTATAAATGTCATATCAAAAGTCAACCCCCTGAGGTTACTTATGACTAAGCCTTCATCATTGAACGGCCGGCTGGCAAAATGGGCCATATTGCTATCCCAATATGAGATGCACTTTTTACCACAAAAGGCTATTAAGGGCCAAGCGGTGGCGGATTTCCTAGCTGAGCACCCAGATCCGAGGGCAGCCAAAGTCTACGAGGATCTCCCAGATGAAGCTGCTGAAGTCTGCCTAACTCAGACATCGTTTGAAAGTCAAGTATGGCAACTTTTCTTCGACGGTGCATCGAGAACAAGCCCAAAGGGACATACAGTAGCGGGGGTAGGAGTAGTACTCGTCTCACCACAGAATTATGTGATTCCCCGAGCCATCTCGCTTACCGAATCTTGCTCCAACAATGTAGCAGAATACAACGCTCTTTTGATTGGGATGCAGCTCGCCGATGAGATTGGCGTTAAAAATCTCGAGGCATATGGCGACTCTAAACTCATCGTCAGCCAAGTACGCGGGGAGTACGAGGTCAGACATGAGGACCTAGTACCCTACTACAACGCAACTATCCGCATGGCCGAAAGGTTCACAAACTTCTACATTGACCATGTACCGCGCAGGCAAAATGCGCACGCAGATGCACTCGCATCCCTCGCGGCCTCCTTAGCTCTTCCAGCTGGAGCAATGGAAAAGTATTCGTCTACAGCCACGACCTGTATTGCCCGAGAACTGCCCTCGAAGACTATCAAGAGTCAAAGGGAGAGTGTCAAGGCAAAGAAGCGCTGGAATTGTCAACCGGCCAGAGCTTAAAGACTGGCGATTCCCCTATATCGACTATGTCTTGTACGGCATCCTGCCTGAGGACGCCAAGGAAGCGGCTGCCATTCGAAGGAAAGCCCCTAAATTTTACTACAATGCGATTACACGAACATTGTATCGTCGATCGCATGACGGGATCTTGCTCGGTGCCTCTCACCAAAGGAGGCTCAAGAGGTATTGAAAGAAGCCCACGACGGCATGTGTGGAGCCCACCAACCCGGCCCAAAATTGACACATCGACTCCAAAAGTTGGGTTACTATTGGCCCAAGATGATTGCCGACGCCGTCACTTATGCTAAAAGATGTCACGCTTGCCAGGTGCATGGCGATTTCATCCATCAAGCACCAGAGTACCTCCATTCTACGACTTCTACCTAGCCATTTGAAATGTGGGGGATGGATGTAGTTGGCCCTATCAGCCCACCATCATCAAAAGGACATCGGTTCATTTTGGCAATAACGATTACTTCTCTAAATGGGCCGAGGCATCCCTTTGAAGGAGGTAAAATCGTCTAACGTGATCAAGTTCGTAAAGCATCACGTCATTTACCGTTTTGGTGTACCTCGGCGAATTGTCCATGACAATGGACCCCAGTTCATCAACCAGGCTTTCCAGAGATTCTGCGCTAAGTTCAGAATCCAGAGTGTGTCCTCAACGGCATACTATCCTGCCGCTAATGACCTCGCAGAAGCTTTCAATAAGACCATTGGCAAGCTTCTCAAGAAATTCGTATCGAAAAGTCAACGGGACTGGGACGACAAGTTAGGTGAATGCTTATGGGCCTATCGCACAACTGTGCGAACCCAACTAAAGCCACGCCGTTTTCTTTGGTATACTGGTGTGAAGTCGTGCTTCCACTAGAAATCTAAATTCCATCTCTACGCGTCGCCTTGACAGCAGAGATGACAACAGAGGAGAAGCATCGACAGCGACTCCAAGAATTGGAAGCCTTAGACGATAAGCGTCTGCAGGCCAACAGCAAATCGAGCTCTAGCAGGCTCGAATTACCAGAGCCTTCAACAAGAAAGTTAAAATGCAAACTTTCAAGAAAGGTGATCTTGTCTTAGCCGTCAGAAGACCCATGGTAATGACGCACAAGACAAAAGGAAAATTCCAACCCAAATGGGAAGGGCCATTTGTAGTAGAGTCAGTCTACTCAAATGGGTCATATCGTCTCATAACTTCAAATGGCGATACACTCATGATGCCGATCAATGGCAGATTCTTGAAGAAGTACTATCCTTAATAGTACTCCTCCCCCGATCAAGTTAAAAGTACACTTCTGATCAAAACAAGAAGAGCTTCTTCATTAACATCCGACGCCTCCGACGGCTAAGGATAGAGGAAAACGTTGGCTTTTAAGCCCAACATAAATCTTCGACAACTCATCATGCTGAGAGGAATAGTATGGCTAGCCCAACTCAAACGGTAGTGGTAAAGGCACCTCAAATCCGTTGATAGCTGAAGGTTTGCTAAAAATCCTAAGTGGACTCAACTCCACTCTCCCCTCCAAAATCCCTTACCAATTCTCATCCACAGAATGATAGGTCTACAAAATACAGTTGTTGCCAAGTTAACACTATACCTCTGGCACTTCAAACTCCACTTGTCCATTCTCATCAATAGGATGACAGGTCCTCAAATTGCTCATATCGCAAATCAATTTCTGTCAAGTTAATATCACACCTCTGACAAATTACTGTTAAGTTAACATTACACTTCTAAACAGTACATCAAGTTTCTGCCAAGTTTAATACCACACCTCTGACAGTCACTTTCCTCCAGACTTCCATGTCGAAGCCGAAATGGATGATGCTAAGTTCAACATCATACCTCTAGCATCCAATTCATTGTTAAGTTCAACAATACACCTATGACAATGAATTTCTCTCGAACTTCCGTATCGGAGTCGAGATGACCAATGCCAAGTTCAACATTACACCTCTAGCATTACCCTCACTGTCAAGTTAAACATCACACCTATGTCAGTGACACTTCTGTTTTCCCAAATGAAACTGAAGTATTTCTGAGTCAGGTTAATATCACACCTCTGACTCACATCCTTGTCAGGTTAACATCATATTTCTGACAGGACTACATTCAACTCGTTAAGTTAATATCACACCTCTAACGATAAAAACCTTCTTAGATTCCCTGCGGATCTAGATTCACTTGCTATTCTCTTCAACAGAATAACAAGTCTACCTAAACACATTGTTAGGTTAATACTACACCATTAACAGTGTTTTCCTTCAAATCCCCAGCTGAGCTTAATCAAGTGAATCCTAAACCTTGATAAAGGCCCATTTTCCCTGGGGGTACGAGTTTCACTTGTCATTCTCCTTTATAGATTGACAGGTCCACAAAATTATCTTATCTCTTGTCAAGTTAATATTACACCTCTGACAGCATTGGGGAGTTCCAAAAATAGGATTTCTCTCTAAAAAGTTTGACTGTTTGAAATTATCATCATAGTTTTGACAAGTCAAAGTCCTTTGCTTCTATGCGTCTGACTAAAAAAAAAGAGTTCAAGACAATAGAAGGAGAAAAAGAAAAGTGTCACTTTTATTTATATCCAGGCACATGAAAGTGATACAAAAACGCTCTCTTATACAATAAGATTGAGTGTTACAGTTAAGGAGTACAAAGAAGTCTCTCTCTCAGAGGTTGCACTCGCTCCTCAGCTGCATGTTATTCCGAGTACAGGATGCTTGGAAGGGCGCCAAAGCATGATCGGATACTGTGGCAACGATCGGGAACTGATTGCACTTCAATGCATGACGTAAACATCGAAAGAGCCCATCCTTGACTAAGAGCAATGGTGTTCTTGAGGTCCGGTGGCAGCAGAATCCTCCGATTCCACCTGACCATCCGAAGTGGGGGTGTGATCCTTCGTTGATGAACATCTCTTCCGCCAGAAGGTCGTCCAGTAAGCATGGAGTTTGCTCGATGTCACTTCTGGGGTAAAGAGGAGGTTTTGAGACCTCACAGGGGATGCTAACCACCACTATATCCACCGCTACCCCCGCCGCCATACTCACTCTGACCATGCCATGCCAGCAAGCATGACTGGTGCATTGAATCCAATGAGATCTTGGCGAGGGTTAAGTCCCCGTCAGGGACCGTGATTTCTTCCCTTGTGGACGACGGGGACCATGATTTCTTCTCTTGTGGACGAACATCAAACAAGTTCGCCGGCCGATATATTCTCCCACGGGCCCAGCGAACGTGAAAAAGAATGATCAAGCCTACCTGCAAGAAGCAAACAAGGGAATTAGACAATTCAGAGCTTAGTATACTTCGACAGAAGAAAACTAAGTCACAAACGCGGTTATTGCTGAAGACTGCAGACGCGGGAATGACCCGCACGCTGGGCCAGATTCCTGCGACAACAGAAACAGACGCGAGCAAGACTGTGATACACACAGAATTCAAACGCGACCTAATTCCACATCCGCGTCTAAGATACAAGGCGCGCAGAGAATCAGACGCCAAAATTTGCCATCTCTCTGTTGGAGGAACAGGAGTTGCAAAAGTTCAGGCCTGAAACCTTCGACCCGAATTGAAGTTCTTCCAAGTCAGTGGCCTCAAGACGCGAGCTCTGTGTGCAAAGCCCGCGGCCAGGTACCAACGACTTCAATACTTGCGTTCAAAAAAGTTTAAGTCGATGGCGCAAATTCCAGAAGAGGAATGCACCAACCACGACTTCGCAAGAAAGTCCAGATGATATCTCTCTAAGAGATATACTAAAATTCAAACTTGGTTGGATCTAAAATGTCATGGTAAGTGGGCATGGCATACCCGCAGAGGCCTCTGTTAAGAGTTGAACTCTCTGCATTGAGGCGCGGACGTAAAAGGTGCTCAGGGAGACGCTTCCTATCATTGAAATCACTTGACAGTGGTAATCTACTGAAGAGACCAAACAGAAGCATGGGAGCTCTGGGTCATCTTCGTCCATGGAGGCAAAACCCCTGATAGGGTCCTTGAAGGAGAAGATAGAGTCTCTCAGAAAGGGAGAAGACAGAATCTCTCAGAGCACTCGCTCTCAAAAAAGAACACAGTCTAAGTATGGACTGTTAAAAGGGAGAGGAGGAGCCCCTATTTATAGGCAGCCCATAATAACCGTAATTAATGGTTCATCAATTGAAACCGTCGGCCTTAATGACCGCACGACTGTCAAAGCCCAATGGGAGGCTGACGCGGGAGCGTCGCTTCGGGAAGCGTCGAAGACGCTGGTTTCCAACCGCCAGCGCCGTATTGGCATTAAAAGGCATTAACGCCTAAGCCCAATGAAGAACTGACGCGTGGACAAACCGCTTCGGGAAACAACGGATGATGCGGGTTCCCAATCGTCAACGGAGACTTGACGTTCAAAGATTTCACAAAATCTTTATGACAGGCTGTTTATAACGCCTGGGAAATCGTGCCAAAACGCAGGTGTGAGAGCTGCGTCCAAAGACCCGCGTCCCCTCTTTTCTCAAAAATCGGCGTCCTCCTTCATTCCAAGTTAGAAGATACTTCGCGTCTCTTGGATGATTCAAAGTCGATCCGCGTCTCTTAACAAAAGGGACTCATTTTGGGGGCCCCAGTGGGAAAGCACATAAAGCTGCGTCCTAAGGCTTATGACTTCAGCAGAAAAAGCCCATCACCTTTACAAGCATCTTGGAGCTGCGTCTACATCCATGATTATGGGTCTTACACTGAGGCCCAGCGCCACGTCCCTGACTGCGTTAATGTTAAGGGGCGTAAGACCTCATTATCCTGAACTCTGCGTCTGGATAGAGTTAGGATTGCGGCCAATGAACCACACTCAAAGCCGCGTCCTCCGCGTCTGCTTGAACCGCGTCTTCACTGGCAAGTCAGAATCGCGTGCCTCAGAGCCGCATCTCTTTCGACGCTGCGTTTCGTCAAAAGAACTTAGTTTTCCTAAGTTCAGTATTCACAGTCAGCCGGAGAGCACAATTAAAGACTGTGATTAAAGGATTGAATCCATCCGCAGCGAGGCAATGAAAGTGGAGCAAAAAAAAAACTTTTAAAGACTTTTATTATTCAAAAAATGATAAAAGTAAATACAAACACTCTTGGTAAATGGAGTGTCCTTTTTTTTTACAAAAAAAAAGAAAAGAAGATAAGGCTAAAGGTCCGGTTCGCCAAGGAACGGATTTGCTCTCTAAGGCGATGTATCTCATGTTGACGCGCCTTCTCAGCCTCCATGAGAGCTTGGGCCCGCAGATCTGCCTCAGGTAAAAATCCCTGCGCTCGTACTCGGAGGGATTCCAGCTTGGACGAACGAACAGAGAGGTTTGCTTCAACTTGCGCCTTGGCAGCCTCTAACTCCGCTAGCTTCTTTTCAGAGATAGCAAGCTTCTGTTCGTTAGTAGTAATCACTGCCTCAGCTCTGGCTATGGCGGCCCGAGAATCAAGGATAGCCTGCTTTGCAGCCTGTATGATCATCTCAGATTCCTTGGACTCGATCGCTAGCCTTTGATGATCAGCCTGGAAACCTTCGAGAAGACGGGTGTTTATCGTTATCTGCTCCTCCACCTCTCTTCGCTCTTACTCTTGAGCAGCAAGGAGCCTATTCAGAGTTTCCTGGGCCTCGTGGAATGAGCCGACATTCTCCAGGGATCGAAGCTCTCTCAGGTTTTGTCCCAGCTGCTCCACCAGCAGCAGACACGCCTGGGCTAGTGAAGGGCCTCCGGCCAACTTGATGTTTTCGATCAGGTTTCCGAGATACGTCTGGGCGAATTCAAAAGAGCTACCCCCAGACAGGATGAAATCGATGCATGATCGCATTGAGGCAAAGAACTGCTGCACCGTTTGGCGTGTCAGGAACTCCATGGTATCATCACCCGAGGTGTTCCCCGATCCCCTTTCTATCACGGTGTGGGGGATGTAGGTCGGCTCTTCTGGTGCAAGAGTCGGGCTGACCACGGGTACGGCAGGAGCAAGAGTAGCCACTGGCGCTTCTGGGGGTGCTACCTCTGTAGAAATCTCCACAGCCGATGACAGGGTAGTGAGCTCGACCTCCTCAGAATCCTCGGCCGAGGCTTGAGCTGTGTGGTCTCCCGGGCAGGCACTGACCGCCAAATCTCCTCCTACCTGAGCTTCCTCAATGCTCTCTGCACTTGCCTGAACTTCCTCAATGCCCTCTGCAAATTACGAGAATATTAGCCATGACAGCAAAAGGAAAACATTTATACCAACATTTCCTTACTTGGCTGGGGGTCCAAAGGTGGCGAGTCCTTGGGTGAATCCTGTAACGCCCCGATCCCGTAGGTACGGGGACGTTATGGCGACGTACATACGCAGGGCGGAAAACCCTCACGTACGTACGCTAAGCCTCAGTACAATAAATAACCTCTATATAGACATGGGTCCCAGCATGAAAGCAGTACAAGAATACCTGCAGAAAGAGGTCAGTGATCATAACAGATATGAAAAATGAGGACAAATAATATAACAAAAATAAATCAACAAGTACCTATGAAGGGGCTCGATAAGGAATCTCCTATGCGACTCCAAGGCACTCTCGGATACTACGGTATGCGGATCTCCAATCTGGGCACGCAAACCCAGGGTCGTCAGAAAGCGACCTAGTGAGTGGTAAAATGAAGGAGGCAGTAATACATACTATAGTACTACACGTATGATACTACTATAGATACATGATGGTGTCTACCATATAATAAGCATATCATAAGCGATAGAAATATATAAACATATAAGCAGTGAAATATACAGACATGTCGTCTTTTAATACCATCACTAACCGACCGGTTATCATCAGGTCATATCTATAGTCGTGTCCAGTTTATATAATAACTAATGTTGTCTAGTGGTGACGTAATAGACATGAACATGACAGTGGTGACGTGATAGAGGTGACCATGCAGATGGGCATATGTCTGCAACCATAAAATATATGCAAGGCAGAACATGCATAGTATGCCACTACATACAGTGTAACATATACCAGGTAATGTAACAAAGTATACATGTGCATGAGTAGTAGGGCACTAAAGAAAGTGTAACAAGAAACAGGAACAATAGCAATGTATACATGTAACATGATAGCAGATAAATGATCAGGAACAGTAACAAGTACAACTAAACATGTAGCAGGCAGGTCATGTCAAAGTCATGGTGTTTAGACAATAGTAGCAATCAGTACCACCTGATATTTTAATTACTCTCTTCCAGTGTCCCATACCACTGGCAGTTCATACTGGAGCCCGCACTCCAGTCGAACCCATCCGGACATGGCCTACGGGTACCATTATCCAAACGAGAGAGTAACCAAATAACAAGTGTTCCCGACGTTACTATTGTGTATACTGTTTTATTATGTTACTTGGAAACCCATGGTCGAGGAGTTCTTATCGGGTAGGTGTATCCCGTGCATACCCGGGATCACGGCCTTTATCAGACCCCTGGCTGCTGAGACCAGGGCCCTCCGCTAAGAGGGGAACAATAATCAAGTAACAATAGCTCATGGAGCAATTGGTAGGAAGCACTACCATCCCCTGCAGTGGGAGAACAATATGGATCCAGCACATCACCCGATAAGATCTAATCAACCGTCAAGTCTCCCCCATACCCCACTTAGCTTTATGATCTGATATGTCATGTATACAATGGAACAAGAATAAATACAGTACATGATACGGATAACCTGATAACTGGACCAGAGCTCTGTTGATAGCAGAGAACAATGTAACGGGAAACGGGAACAATATCACGTGAACAATATAACATGAACAATATACCGGGAAACGGGAACAATAGATGTGAAGTCCACATATCGCATATCAACATTTCTCAGGTCCAGTAACGGGAATATCCGTATCAGTAACAGGAAACAGTCATATAACATGATACGGTAACATGGCACAATAAAACATGTAAGATGCACTGTGATCCATATGACAAGAAGATAGAAACAACACATGCATGTACACTTGTGCGGTGAGCCTATGTAGCAGTGCTGTCTGTGTAACAAGTATCCGTGAAGTGGTACATGTATATATCGGTGCAACATGTACATGTAATAACAGTGGTCAGTGTCTAATCTCATGTACAGTGACCTACAGTATCCGTGTAATGTTGATAATACTAACAATACTATTACATGCGGTAAGTATCCGTGTACAAGTGGAACATAATTGTGTAGCCATAATCTGTATAACATATCTGCGTAAGAACGGTAGTCCGTGTATCATGTAGTACCCTGTCCTACGGTGTCTAGCATGCATGGCTCGTGACAGTGGAGTGTCATAGCGTCGCTGTGGATCAGTATACATGCAACGTAACTGTGATACAAGCCATGTCATAATGGTGTACGAGAATATGGTGACATGGTGGCCCGAGTGTCAGTGGATGTGACGGTATGATGACTGTGTCCGGGTTGTCTCTACCAGTATCTCTTTCTTCTAAATCAGAAAATACCTAATCATATGCTAGGTTATTCCTATTACAATGTATGTCCAAGCATTACCAGTTAATAATTAATAGTTCCCGTATTTTATCCATAATCCGATATATCAAGCAATGTCAATAAACATGATAAAATATAATTTATAAAAGAAAAAACACTCACAAACTAGCCATAGGATGGTAGCTCTCTTTCCCACGATCGCAACGGATCCAGAATCGCCCACATCGGAGTCCGGATGCTCCCGATATCGCCCGAATACTAAAAGTAACGAAAATGGGTTAAATACGTAAATAATAATATTTAAAATGCAAATACTGAAAAGTAATAGGGGGTTTTCTGTAAAAGTACATGTAATGGGTTTGGATGCGGGTTTGGCTCATAACGGGTCGGGTTTGAATCTAAACCCAAACCCAAATGAAAGTGGGTTAGTGGGTTAATAGATAGGGCTTATTGGGTTTCCATTCAACCAATAGGGGTCTAGTGGGTTCGGGTGTGAACCCGAACCCAATAACACACACACACACACCCCCACACACAACACTCACACCACTCACACTCACACACTAACTCACACACGCACACACACTCGCACTCACACTCACACACACACTCACTCACTCACACACACACACACACACACACACACACACACACACACACACACAGAGAGCAACACTCACACCCGCTCACACTCACACACACACTCCCTCACTCACTCACACGCACGCACGCAGCACTCACATTCACTCACACACTCACACTCACACAAACACACACACACACACACACACACACACACTCTCACTCACAGCACACACACACACACACAGCACACACAACACACACACACAACACACACAGCATCCACACACACATAACACAAACACAACACAAAACACACACACCATACACACACACACCACACACACTCACTCACAGAGAGAGCAGCAGCAGCATGTGCTGTTGCTGCCTCAGCGCAGGCCGGCCGGCCATCTGGCCGGCGGCGCCCGCCGGCGGCGGTCCCGGCCGCCGGCGGCGGCTCAGAGGGCGAGAGAGAGTAAGGGGGAGAGGGAGAGGAAAAGAAAGAAAGAGAAGAAAACAGAGAAAAGAAAGGAAAAGAGAAGGAGAAGGAGAAGGAGAAGGAGAGGGAGGAGGCGGCGGCGCGGCTGGGGGCCGAGGCGGCTGTGGCGCCGGCCGGGGAAGGCGCGCCGGCCGGAGAGGAGGCGCCGGCCGGGCCGTTTACAGATGCTCCCCTGTTTTGGGTCGCACAGAGAGAGAGAGAGAGAGAGAGGTTAGGGATTCTAATTAGAGAGAGGGAGAGAAAGAATTAGAGAGAGAGAGAGTGTTTGGGAGAGAGAGATGTAGAGAGATTTGAAGGAGAGAGAGAGATTTGGGTTTAATAAGGAGAGAGATGGCGGTGGAATGGGTTTGGCGGTGGGAGACTTTTCCAGAGAAAGGGAGAAGAGAAAGGAAAGATGGGAAAAGAAAAGATTAAACAAATGAATATTTTAATATTATAATATTGGCCCGAAATTCAACTAACTCCGAACGGTGCCCAAAAATTACAGAAAATAGATAATATTACGCTGAGACGTGATATGAAATCGGTTTGTCGAAACTCAATCCGGTTTGCCAATAAAAATCTCGGAGTGTCTCGCCGATACGGGCGACACCGGTTTGGCCGGATTTTCGATAAATTCAGAAAAATCCCCAAAAATACCCCAACGTAGATAATACGATTCTAAGACCCCTGTGAAAGCGGATTCTCAAAATTTGACTCCGTTGTGAAATAAAAATCGGAAGGCCGGTTATCGGTATCGGTTGACACCGACAACGGAGATTTTTCAAAATAATCCAGAAAAATTTCAAAAAATCCTAAAAAATCTAAAATATTAGAAAATGATTTTTGAAACTGAAATCAGCTCAATCGGACTACCACAGAGGTCAAATCAATTTTTGTACGTCGTATCGCGTACTGATACGGTAATACGTACACCGGGGATCAGGGGGTTACAAATCCTATAGGGTGGAGGTCTCCCCGACTTCGACGATTGCCCTCTCTTGAGGCACCCCAGTACGAGGAGACTCAGCTCTCTCCTGCTGAGCCAGTTCTTGTATCATCTCCTCTATCTGGGAGGAAGCAGCGGCCTCGCTAACCATGACTAGCCCTGCAACACGAGGCCAAATAAAAAAAGAAAACGTCAAAAATCCTTCTCCTAGTTAGAAGGATAAGTTGGCAAGTAGTGTACCTTCAGCAGCTTCAGTAGGAATAACTGCCGCTAGTGGTGATGTCGTCAACGGCTCACACCCATATATTTCCTCCTCCGAGATGTGTGAGAATTTACTCGGATCAGGAGGAGCGGGTTCATCGCCAAAGTCGACCTCATCCTCAAAATCGATTTCCTCTTCGGATGATGAAGACGACAGTTCAACGTGAGGGATCTCGGCAACCGGAGCCTTGCCTCCAACACCCCAGTGGTAGGGCTGGGGTCAACTGTCCGAGCACCGGAGATGAATACACTGGGAGACCCAGGCTGCTGTGCCTCATCTCTCCTCTCGTGAGCTGAGGAAGCCCCGGGCTGAGCTGAGAACCCCTGGCCTCTTAACATCGCCTCCGCTCGTTATGTCGACTTCGAACTGCTCGGCCTCGTCAGCGACGGTGGGTTTGTCAGCAGGCTCCGCTTCCTCCACAATCCTGGGGCCCCTGCTGCGCAACCTGCGGGCATGGACTAAGGGGGCATCATCCTCATCCGCCTCTTCTTCCCTCGGTTCCTCAACACCAGAAGGGATGTCCTCGGATGGAGAAACTGCAGCCGTCAAGTCTCTCCGGACCTTCTTTGGGGCAGACTCAGCAGTGGAGGTAGAGCCTTGAGGACGCTTACCCACCGCCTGTCGAGCCTTTGCTACTCGCGGCTCCTCCCTCGACCCCCGTCTGACCTCCTTCAGAGCCTTCAGATACTGCTCGACGCCTCGCGAGCGTTTAGTGGACCCCGACCTTGCTTCGTAACCTGCATTGATACTCTCAATGCATGAATACTCTGGAGCGAAATCTGGTGTTTGGTTGGCCTGGAAGTACCAAGTACAGAAGCTGAAGCTGGTACGGCCCTTCGGCCCTTTGATAGGCAGCCGAAAAGTTGCTTCCGTCCCTCCGGCCACGCTATAATACCAAGCCCGAGCACCTTCGAACAAATTCCCACTGAAGGCGAGTCGAGCATTGGGGTTGCCGACATATAGTTGATCATAGCCGAACTGTCGGGCGAAGCGATTCAGCATATACGGCTCGATCGTGCATGAATTCCCTTGCCGGAAAAGCACATACCCGGGCCGAATGTTGACCAACCACCAGAAAACCCCCGTTGACAGCCTTGTGAAGTCATCTTGGCTTGCGGAGTCAGTAAATTGTCCCCCGAAAGATGCACCAGGAATCGCGGGGAAGCAGCGATTAAGCTGGTAGTTCGAAGCCGACATGACGCACTTTCGAACGTAATACACGTAAGTATACACCAGTTTGAACCCTCCAACCGCTGCACGAAAGGAATAAACCCCTCACACCAAGACACCGGCGTCATCAGAGAGGGACAGTGCATAACGTACCAAGCCATTAGGTACGTGTAGGGAAGCTCAACCCGATGGTTGGGGCGCTTTATCGTCGGCCTCCCCTCCGAGTCAACAATCACCTTGCCATGGGAGTCGACGGCCTTCCCTGCCTCGCACAGATTTTGGGTTAACGTCCGCAACCCGCTTTGAATACTCGCCGCCATGGCCGGGAGAAGGGCTATGGGCCTACCATAAGCCAGGAGCACCGCCGGGTACACTACGTCGGCAACAATGACTTCATGTGGCAGCGTTGGCACCACACAGCGCTTCAACCACAACATTAAGAAGCCCGCCAACAGTGCGTGGTCGAAGATAGGGATCCGAGCTTGATGATGGAAGCTTTCGAAAACCGTGTCAGGTTCGAAAACATCCTCGTTCGACTCCGTGGTGTAGGAGTTTACAGAAGCCTTGATCCTGTCGGCAATCTCCTCGTCGGAGCTGGGAGCCAGTCGGGTCACCGGACGGTCTTTCTGGTTGACGCCATTGAACAAGTAGCTTGCCCAAGACAGCTGCTTGACTCCCCCCGCCCTCCAAGAGGTTATCTGGCCGCAGACGTGGAAGTGACATAACACCTCCCAGTAAGTCTCGTACACTCGAGGAGACCCTTTCTTCATAAGGTGAAGCTCCTCAGTGGTTGGGACGTATTCTTCATAGGGAGAATCCCCCATTACCAGCCCCGAGATCTCGTACAACTCGTGCAGGGCGAGACCCATCTCCCCGGCCGGAGTGAAGAATGTCCCCGTCAGAGGATTATAACGCTCCAGGATCCCAAAGAAGTTTTGAGAGCTCGGTGGGATACCATACTGTACGACCCTGACTGCTTGGTACAATTCTGCTTGCTCCAACAAGCCTCTAAGGTCAGCAAGGACGAAGCTCACCATCCTGCCCCACCAATACCTCTCAGTGGAGTGGATCCACCCGAGCGAACGGAACTCGACCGGAAAATCACCCCCCACTTTCATGAACGCGTTGAGGAAAGTGGTGCCAAGTTTTGGTGTCTCTCCAACTGGGTGATCAGTCCTGAGCAGCCCTGGAAACAGGTCGAGAACCTCCCTATCATGACTATCATGGCGATATACCTTTTTGGAGCCTAGGTCGCCAAGAGTAACCTCAGAGACATATCGGGAGAGTTCCCATTTCATTTTTCGAGGGACAGACATGTGTTGAAGATAAGATAGCGGGTACATCCTCTCCATGTTTGGGAGAAAGAATCTTCTATCCCCTATCTGACGGAGCCATTTATAATCTCCGTCATACAAGGAATAGCCGCCCTCGCTAATACGGTCTCCAAAGAAGAAGGCGGGCTTCTCCAGCGGAACGCGAGCATCCGTTGTGAATGCTGCGTCAGTCATAAGCTCCCAAAAGGTTGCCATGTCAACATTGGAGAGCCTTCTCCTGCGCTCCTGCGACCCATCAGCAGTCACAGGTACAGTCCTTTGCAGCACAAAGGTCAAATCACGGTCAGCACCACCTACGTGCCCGAAGTGGCGGCTCTTGGAGAGGGGCAGAAGAGTGTTGCACTGCAGAAGAAGATGACACTTAATCAGAAATTTGATCAAAAAAAAAAGTTAAGTGTCTATAGTCCAGACGCAGAAAAGATACTGGACGTAGAAATTGTCAAAATCCGCGTCTAGACGCAGAAGAGATACTGGACGCAGAAATTGTCAAAATCCGCGTCCAGACCTGAAAATCCGCGACCGTGAGGCCAACAGGGAGCCTGCGTTTTGAAATCCAAGACTTATGAGAAATTTCTAAGTACTTGGACTCAGGTGCGAGATTCATAAAAGATCAGCACATGATGTCACAGAACGAAGGATCAAGCCCGCGTCTGAACCCTTCACAATTAGAAATATTCTAAGTGAAGAATCCGAAGTGCAGGGCTTACTGGCGCTCTATATCTAATAAACAAGCGCGTCCCCAAGTGGATAAAAGCGGTGGGGTCATCAAACCCGCGCCTTGTTTATCAACTCAAAGACCGCGTCTGAGAATCAAACGTGGTTTCTATTCTGTGTTGACGGTTCTCCTTTAAAAGAGGGATTTTTAGGAGTCCATGAACTTCCATTAATGGCAAAGTTTAAGCCTAATGGCATTATACCTGAGATTGGGCTTCCTGCGCGGAGGAACCGCCCCTCTGGGCCTCGACGACGGCCGCTTTTGAAGATGATGTGGTTGGCTTGGCCTTGGGTGCCATCGTTAATCAAGAATCCGATGATGGACGATGAAGAAATGAAAAGAGACAGAGAAGACTCCTTTTTCAAAAAACCCTAACAGATGCGCTCGAGACGAAAGAGATATCTCTCTGACTGTTGCCATTTATAGACACGAAGATTCGCAAAGATACGCGGCGCGTGGCTCGATTGGTTCGGCATCGAGTCATCGCTTGACGCGTGGACAGCTCATTTAATATACCGGAAAGTTCGCGCGCCAAAAAGAGATGTCCCGTCGGTTCCCCAGAACAAGTGGCGGTGCACTCATGACATGGCACGGATTCGCACCCAACAGGTGCGCCTCTTCGATGGACGTGCCCCGTCAGCACAGCTATAGTCGCGTCCAGAAAGTCGCGTCCTTACTCAAAAGGATGCGTCTCTCCGAAGTTCGCGTCCTTCCAATCCGGCCTAGCATCGCGTCTGCCCAATGGAATGTCAGTCGCGTTTTCATTTCCAAAAGACGCACCCCATGAAAGTCGCGTCTTTAAAGCAGTACGATCTCTGCTCTTCAAAAAGAACTGGCGTTCAGTCCTTGCTTCTGTAAATCAGTTCAACAGTACACTGGCATAAGCAGACGACTGTCCACTCCTGGCTTAAAGTGCACCCACGACAGACTTAAAGCAATCGGGGAGGTTTAGACTGTGTATCTAAACACTCAACTTGATCAACTCTGATGGCTTCAAAGAGTTCTACAGTACACTCACGAAGACCATACTCCAGATAAGATAAAACCCGGAGCATTAACAGTCCAGTCATAAGGGTAAGCTCAGCTAGAGTCCAAAGTATTTCGAAATCCGTCCCAGTTAACCGCGGAATATCGAAAACCTTGGAGGGGGTTCTGTAGGCTGTCTAAAAATCATTAAAAGACAAGCCATTAAAAAAGGCAGAGTTTCAGGTTCTAAACGCAGGACTAATGATGGCCATCCGCGTCTCAGCATCAAGGCGTGAGGGTCCAACACCTGCGTCTCAACATCAAAGCGCGTGGGCTCGACACCCGCGTCTCAACATCAAGGCGCGAGGGCTCGACACCCGCGTCTCAACCTCAAGGCGCGTGGGCTCAACACCCGCGTCTCAACATCAAGGCGCGTGGGCTCGACACCCGCGTCTCAGCCTCAGGGCGCGAGGGTCCAAGGCCCACGTCTCGGTTATAACCGCCCTGGTTATGGGGCCAGTCACCGCCCACATAGCGGGGAACTTAGCCCCTCATTGTGGAGCATTTTTAGGGGGCACGTTCACCCCTGAAACCTCTATAAATAGCCCCGCCGCTATGAGGAATGGGGGGACACGACACAAGAAATAAGAGATAGACAACAGACTACACACAGGCAGACAGAGAGAGAAGCAAGAGAGAGCTCAACTCTTCAGCAAGCTTGCTGCGTACAAGTTGCTCTTTGCCTACCTTCTCTTTGAGAGTTTTGGTAGACAGAGCTGTGCTACTCCTTCTACCAGCCGAAGAGAAAATCCCCGAAGGTCTAGACGGTCACTCGGTCAACGGAGAATAAGATTCACTCTCCATCGCCACTTGAAGAACCCAGCCTTAAACAAAGGGAGGATTCAAGACTCAACATCCTCCCTCCCTTGTAATCGGAATACTAGTCCGTTGTAATTTTTCAATTTGATTCAAGGAAATCTTACTTCGAGCTCGTACCTTCTCCGTGTGCGTACAGTTACGTTGCAAGTGTATGTTACCTATAGCTTAGACTCCTGAAAGCCTAAGAAATTTTGATGCATTCTTCAGCTATTTTAATTCACTTGGTTTCTCCAACATATTTGTGGAACTTGATAGTAGGAGTTGGGTTAGAAATATAATTATGACACACACCAAGTACTTTATTGTAGGAGACATACTAGAGTTTATTTGTCCCCAACCCCACACTGGTACCATTGAGCTAGGCTTGAGTGACAAATATTAGAAATTTAATTATGACACACGCGCGCGCGAATGTACAGAAACACTCATTCAAGAGTCAATACGCACGAGCACGAGCGCGCACACACATGAATGCGCAAAAACACTCATTCAAGAGTCATGTGATGTTATTTTTTAATCTATGATAAATATTTTATTATTGACTATCTAGATTTGTATTTGGTTATAAGAAACTTATGTAAAATTTAAATGAAAGATATTCATGTGTGTGTGTGTGTGTAGCCAGTTCCCATTGCTTTTATTAGTGCTTAACAGTGCCCATTTGCAAGTATTTAAATACACAACGTATGTAAAACTTTTTATGTTTACATATCAAACCGTTTTATTTTATTATTTATTACTATTATTATTTGACTTTTCCAGGTACATTGAGAGCAAACCGAGTCACTGGCATCCTAATCACAGCATAGTGGTCAAGGGCATTGTGGATGTTAACAAGATGAACATGGCGCTATTCGTTAACCACACCATGAACTTCCAAAATGTAGGAGAGAAGAACAGTCGGAGGTCCGAGCTTGTCCTCGAGCTGAAGAAAATATTTGAAGAGATATCGATTCGGTACAATCTACTCCCTCAAGAAGTTCACCTCAGCTACACTGGCTCAAATCCATTGCCGATGACCATCACACAAAAAAGCATAGATCCGAAGGATTCTCCATGAGAGAACACCCCAACCCTCAAGTTGATATTGTTCTGTATTGAATGGTTAGTGTATTGTTTGTATGAGGGTAAACTTTGTTGTGGTAATTGACACATTTTATTTAGGACATTACAGATTATTTGCCCCCTTGTTGCAAAGTACAAGTATGCTTGTTTTGCTTGATGGATTTTTCAAAGAACTGTGTTTCAATTTTGGGTGCTTGTTCACCACAGCCACACAAAGGGAAATGCTTTGTGAACCATACAGAGATAAGAGAGCTTATCCTCTAAAATCTAGGCTGTGAACCAAAGGATTACACATAGGACACAGTCGCTGACCTGATCCTAACCAATCAGCTCTCCATCCTCCAATAACTTTATCTATCTCTTCCCCTTGCAAATTTTGTAGAGCACAGAGACAACCGCAGAACAAACCTCCTCTGAGAGAATGGCATCTACGTCCGCGGTCGCCATGGCGCTGCTGCCCTCGCCCTCCACCACCGGCCGGCGGCTGCCACTGGCCACCCCAACCGCCTTCTTCAACCCACTGAAGCCTGCTGCCACCGTTCGGCTCCCCAGGGCCACCGGCCGGTTTGAGGTCCGCGCCGCCTCGTCCGTCAAGGAGCAGGCGGTCGCTGGTCTGACAGCCGCGGCGATGGCGGCAGCGTTTCTGGTCCCTGACATCGCGGAGGCGGCTCAGCCGGGGCTCTCGCCCTCCCTCAAGAACTTCCTCCTTAGCATTGTGTATGGGGAGTCGTGCTCACGGCCCTCATCGGGGCTGTCATCGGAGTTTCCAACTTCGATCCGGTCAAGAGAACCTGAAAATTTACAGATTTCCATGTTTCTGTCTGCTGCTGTTCATGTGTTGATCTTGTTGGGTAATTTACAGATTATTGTAACCTTGTATCCTTGTTTGTCTTAGCTCTGTTTGATCTTATACATTTCTGTTGCCAAAACCTTTTTCTTATGCTCAATGAACTCTCTTTCTCAGCAAAACTAGAAAGTCACTGAGACTATTGATTCAGGGATGAATATGTCCACATCTAAATCTGGCATCACAATAGCATTACTGATAAAAAGATTATTTACATGCTTATGAACTATCAATATTCTGAATATATTCATGCGGTAAAATCAGATATTAGCGAATCAGATCCATGATTTATATCAATCAATAGAAAACAACTTGAAGATGGTGAAAATCTAAAGTTGATTCAGAAGTTCATCATTATTAGTTCCCCTTGGGCTAACCAGAATTAGGAAATAAATAAACAAGACTTGCAGATGTGAATGTTTAGTATTGGACTTGACAATCCAACATCAGTTTTCTCCATTGCAAGACTCCCCAGAAATTCTATGGGTATAATTTTTTGAATCAGATACAAGATGAGGAACCAACAACCATACAATAGAACTTGAGAATTGCCTTGCAAATTCTTCTCTGTGGTTCATTCCTGTCAAAGGGAATAGGAAGGCTACACAAAATAAAGACAGTAAACCATGACCATGACTCACATCATTTCCTAGTGCACAACTGAATAATCAAAAATTGTGTCTAAAGCTTACAATGAACAAGAAAACATTGATATTTACAATAGAAATTTACTGAATCTAACCACCTAGTCATTTTCCAGAACACATCTGTTACGCTGAGGTTAAATTCATGGCTGAACTACTATGAAATAGGTGGCAAGAAATATCGTGGTAAAAAGGATTCAGCAGACTTTCACAGATGCCTTTCAAACTAAATGAAACTAGATTCAGTAGATTCTACTGACCAGCACGCCATTTGGAGGAAGTTCCTCTTCTTGTATGATCAACGCATGGTTGAATAGCAAAATCTCCTGAATGGTGTACTGAAGATTGAAACTGTAATGCATATTAAATGGATCCTACGTATAATGAACTTGTAAATATGTCTAAAATTCTGACCTTGGTTATCATTCAAAAGCCATGCTTCAACCACTGGACAGGCACGGCCCAATAGAAATTTCAAAATCAATTTTTTAATCACGTCTTCACAATCAAGTCGAGAAGGTATCTGCTCTCCACTGAAGGATTCACTTTCTCTGCCTTGATGACTGTAATTTTCACTTGCTGCTCGTCTCCATGGAGCTCTTCTTTGATCTTGAGCTTAAAAAGGTACCGCTCAAGAGACTGCGGCGAATAATCTCCCCAAACCTTGTGTTGCCATTTTCTTCATTCTTAATCTTGTACAACTCCTTTGCTGAGCAACAGAGAATTTCCTCCCAACTCCTGGAAGGTGGTCACCCAAGTCACTCCAGTATGGTCTTGTACCTGAGCCTGAAGAAGATATCTATAATCGCACTCTTCAAATTCTTTACCACATCGATCGCAGCAGCATTTACCGTTACCAACCTTAGTCACTTTCTTACTGCACTGCCTATCACCAATCATCAAAGGGCAAGCAGCGTAGCAGAAATTATCTGTCTTGATGAATGAAATGGTGCCTTTGACTGTAACCCCAATCAGGCTTTTCCCAGTTTCCAAGACCTTTGTGTGAGACAGTCTTACGGGTCTCGTTCCGAGGAATCCCAGAAACGGCGTCTCTAGATATGGACTGGGAAACAACATGCCTTCCCCCTCCATCAAACCACTCTCTCAGTCTGACAGCCTCAGGGGAACTGGGATTGATGAAGAGTTGAGTGGCAGAAATTGTACTAACTGATTTCCCACTGAAGTCATTTAAACTTTTCTGCCTTTACAGCCAAAACTGCAAAACCCCCAGAATCAACGGTGTCTTGCAGCTCCTACACTTTTACCAGAGACATCCTTCAAGTTAAGAATTCTCCTGTGAATTTCCAAGCCATTTTTCCTTGGTATAGTTGCTGAAGGGTTAACAGACGTGACAATGCCGATAACATCCAAAATTGAGTTGTTCTCTATATTCCCAATCTCACTGATGAGCCTGAAATTAAACTGCCGTGCTGGTATAGAACTGTCTTCATTTGGGCAGAGCTCAACAACAGATATTGCTTCCATAAAAATTTCCCACTGATTGCTAAGGTGCTTAAAGTTTTGTTGGCAGGTTCCGAGGTTCCTTTTGATATCAAATTCCTTTTGATATCAAATAGACCTTGCCAGCCTTGACAACATCGTACAAGCGATCAACAACAGCATTGAAACAAGTTGCTCTGATCTGTCCACCATCAGAATCAAGCAAGTCAAAGGAAAACACCTTCCCATCTCCCCTGGCATCGTTACAACGTCGGAGGCCACCTTTTGCCGTCACTCTTGCTTTGATGGCCCATCGACCCTGGTAAAGGATTCAAAGCAGCTATTGGGATTATACGAGGAGGAGCTTCATTCCTCATAATTGTTCCATGATTTCTTTAGGGGGCGGCTTATAAGAAGGCTGGACAGTTGGCTGGAAGTTCTGGGAATTACCGCTGCGATTTGTCGATGAATTGGCATTGGCCTTGAAGTGGGAAGAGACCCGGATGCCCAGTTGAATGATACAGGCCTTGAGTAGTTGAGTGCGCTAAATTGTTACTGGTTGCTGGATTCTGAGAGGAGGGTTGGACATCTGGAGCAGTTTGGGATTCCCCACGACATCACTCTCTGCAATTATGACTTCCAAGTTCAGAACCACAATAATCCTACAAAATAATATTGAAACAAGAAGACAGGTAAAGAATATATCTATGTTTTTAAGAACTTACTAAGGTTTCCTAAATCCGTAGAAACTAAACCATCATACACAATTTAACAATTTTATAACTAGTATAAAATAGTTTAATGTATAGTTCAAATTTCACAGCTTTATAAATTTCAAATAGAAATAAACACATCAATTTCTCTATTCCACATGTTTTCTAAAGCAAAACTTTTAATTACATGCTAACTATTCTCGTCATTTATAGCATAACAACAGATGGATAACCACAAAATGTAATCTTCATAGTACCACGTAGATTTAAATATTATATATGCAGCCAAATAAAGAATTCTATAATTACAGAAACCCCTGTCTCAATAAGCTTTTGTAACTGTTTGTATTTCTAATTTAGTCGAGCAATAGAGAGACATAAACAAAATCCAACAACTTTAAACTGTGTTAGCTGTTACGGCTTGACCAACTCCATGTCCAATAAAAGCAAACCCTACGGCCAATCCAGCAGCAATAATGGAAGCGGCAGAGACTCTGTACTCCATCACGGTAAATTAACATCATATTGATAACTGATCCTATTACTTCTAGTGAAGCGATATCAAATGGAAAATAACATCTATGTCTCAATTAACCTTTATATATTTCATTGGAGAGATTATGAAATTATAGTGATTAGTTAGCTTTTATTAGTCAATTAGTTTAATTTTTTTGTTTGAAAGAATAACTCTGAAGCACAAACCACATCAAAACCAGAAGTTATCTAGAGAGACTTCAAATTTATGAAGATTATGTACGACAACACCAACACCAATTGCAGCACCAACACCAGCACCACCAAAAAGAAAAAAGGAGAAAAGAAGTAAAAACTTCTTTTGATTGTAACCTTCAGCCTTTTATCTTAAATTACATAAGTCTATCTCAATGGTACAACTACTAATGAAATCTCTCTCAATTTCCCTATACCAAGTTTAGCTATAAAATGCTACTTTGCACAGTTTGACTTTAGGGAGCGTTTGGATTCATGGAAGTGGGAGGGAAATGAGAAGTGGGAAAACTCATTTCCCACTTCTCTTGTTTGCTTGAACCGAAAATGAGAAATAAGAAAACTCTTTTTTTTTTTTTTTTTCTTTTTTACCCTTTACGCATTCCTTTTACACTACCATTTTCCCACTTTCGGGGTATTTTATTTAATTTTATAATCATGTAAATCTCACTTGTAACAAGTTGCAACTTAATGCATTAAATTTTGATGTCATGTAAATCTCATTTGCAGTCTAATTACAGTTCAAAATGTTATTTTAAAATTAACATTTAATTTAATATTATTTTATGATCAACTTTCCCACTTCCACATTACTAACCAAACATTAAAAAATACAATATACTTTTTCACTTACATTTTCACATTACAACCAACACCGGAAATAAAATTACACAAATCACAATTTTCCACTACACTTTCACATTTCCCATCCTCATTTTCCACTTAAAAGCCTATAATTTCACACGCGAAAGAAATAATTTAAGCACTATTGCAACCTTAAAAACATGGCATGATTGTCTTGCGATAAGATCCAACAACTTTTGCCCGTGAAAATATTAACTGATACTATATGCAAAATTGGAGGTCAAAAATAGCATTTAAAATTCAGCAGCTAGTTATGTGAAGTTGTAGGTCTCTAAATTTTTTTTCTGTTAATTAGCGGTAGAATCTTTTGGGCACACATTTAGAAATCTCGAATATTAGTAGAATTCACTCTTACGTATATAGTAACTAAACTATGAGTGGCAAGCATTTTTATGAAAATTTAACATTTGCTTCTAGAAGAACTTGAGAATTTAGGTTTACACGCAAATACACATTCAAGATTACTGAAATTAGAACAGTTCAATTAACAATAGAAAAGAGAAATTTTCATCAGTTTACCTTCAATTTTGAACGGTGCTACAAATGTAATCCAACAATTGCACAACTGATCCAGTCTTCAACCTCCCTCCCTTCACGATCCCATTGAGCTGAGTTGCCAGCTGGGTCTTGGATCCATCCGAAACTACCATCCGATAGCGTTCGCCAGATCCGATAGTCTTCACTTCGACCGCTTGAACCACCGGCTTCAGGTTCAGACAGCCGGCGTTCACTTTAGAGATCCCATTCGCCGTCAAAATCAGCGCCATTCGAGGAAGGAAGCCCTAGGATTTGGGAGGATTTGAGGAATTTAGGATTTTTAGTGAGCGTTCGAATTTGGGAACTAGGGTTTCAGAGAACTTGGAGGAGAGGATGACGAGGCTCGTGGTTGTAACAATCGGCGAAAGAGCGAAGAGAGAGGAGGACAGAGAGAAAGAGAGGGGAGGGGCGGGAGAGATCAACGGCGTTTGAACGGTGACAGGCCTGACGGCGAATGAGCGAAATGAAAGAGTGGACAATGCTATTTTTCTCGTGAACGAAGATGAACAAATGAACAAATAAATTTTGTATAAAAATCACAAGAGAATTTTTTTTTTTTTATCAGTTTTGATAAGAGAAGAATGGGTAAATCATCTGAGGTCAATATACATAGTTTTTTTATACAGTAATGATTCAAGAATCACTGTATTTCTAGGTGTAAATGGCATAAAATATCAATATTGACAAATTATGCGGAGTCCCCTCACATGGAAATGACTTTTTCTGCATTTCAAAGTTGTGAGTAAAATTAGAGATAGACCTGTTTCATTCCGAAGAATTTGAGTCCGAATCTTTTTCAGTCAAATATAACTTTTTGACATTCGAATACAAGATCCACTCTATTAAAATTAATCTATATTATTTCAAGTTACCTAAAAGAAAAAAGTCAACTGTTTTGAATACTTTTTGCCCATCCATCAAGCGACGCAAAATAGACGGTCAAAAGTAATGAGTTAGTTAGATTTGTGTATTTAGACATACAAATTCTCGGCCTGATCATTTGATCATGATCTCTACATTTAAAAACCCATACAAATCAATTTTTGTTAGGTTTCAAACATTCTACGCCGTTAAACTAACCAACTCACCATTGAGGAGATCTTATATTCGAATAGCGGTGTTCGTATTTGAGTGAGAAGGATTCGGCCTCGAATCCTTCCGGAATGACACAAGTCTATCTCACAAAATTATATATAACTTTTTTTTCTTAAACATTCTTGATGGGTTTTAGGTATTACAAACAAACTTAGACTTTTAAGGAAGCATGCAACCTAAAACATGATCTATGTTTTCACAATTGAACCTATAACTATGAACATAAAAAGAATCCTAATATCCTAGTAAATAATTAAAATTACTACAAAAAAAAATAGAATTACATACCTTTTAGTTGTTGTAGTAAACAACTAAAATTATCCCTTCGGATCTCTTGTGAGTAAGCACCACAAACGTTGTGCCTCTTTTAGTTGTTATAGTAAACAACTAAAATTATCCCTTCGGATCTCTTGGAAGCAAGCACCACAAATGTCGTGCCTCTGATGGAATCACACCCAACGATTCAAAAACTTAACTAAGTATGGATGAACTATCAAAGAGTTCTTCCAAGAGGAGAAAGAAGGAGGCTAATACTCAAGCCAAGAGGTAGTGAATTAGAATGAATCCCTAAGGCCCTATTTATAGCCTTGGATAACCTCCAGTTTTCTTATCCCACCAATGTGGGACTAATTTCCCAAAGGAAATTTTGTTCTCCTTTTAGTTATACTTATTTTTGAATCTCGAGGGCAACCCAAAAGGACTATGCTGCTATCAATTATAGTTATGACTTAGACACCTAATCCAACAGTCTCCCACTTGGATAAGTCTAATAACTTCCTAATTGATCAGCAAATTGTAGCTTCCAAAAGCCATTGTCGAACTCTGACCTAGTCAGTTTCGTGTCCTAAGATAAGAGATCATATAATCCTTCGTTCTACAAGATATCATTTGAATATGAGACATGGAACATAATCAATCTCTTTGTCCAGTATTTTGTTTCCCGATTTCTGATTTGTAATGACATAGAACTACTAAATGAACACATCAATTTAGTCCTGGTCGGGCCCGACACTATATGTCAACTTCAAATCACCGAGGGGCCCAAAGATATCGCTTTTCCCGTTAGGACAAAAGGAACGAATAAACTTTGACCTATATGCTTGCACCATTTACTCATCAAATCATGCACAACAATGCGTTTTATAACATCAAGTTACTGATGCGTTTACACATTATCAACGCACAACTGACTTGTAAACCACAACTCATATATCTCCATTTAAAGATTATAAGATATTATCGTCTCAGAATTACTCGTGATAAATTCCATGAAGTAATTCTCTGAGCGTGGGTTAATCCAATACTTAAATCTCCATTTCAAAGTACTCATAAACATTGCAGCAATACCATTGCTATGTCTAAAACTCTTTAAACAATCCACAACTCCATTCATGACAGTCTTTATTCACTACTTACTTCCAAAAGTATGATCGACTGTGGAATTCGAATAATCAAATTATTCGGGAAGTAAAACATGCAAAATGAAACACAATAATAAACAATTGACAAAAGGTAGTAAACAAACTCATAAATAATTCTCTATTATTTAATCACCAAAAGTCAATCACATTTATTTTGTTATAAGTTTCAAACTAACTATCTAACTGCTAAAAAACAACATCATCTCTCAGACCAATGCTCCTAGCATGCTGATTGTGTTTAACCCTACTCAGACCCTTTGTGAGTGGATCTGCAGGATTATCTTCAGATGAAACCCTCCTCACTACAACGTGACCTTCTTCTATCTTGTGTCTGATAAAATGGTATTTTCTGTTAATATGTCTAGATCTGCCATGATCTCTTGGTTCTTTTGTTAATGCAACCGCTCCTTCATTATCACAGAAAATATCCATTGGCTCCTTGATGGTTGGCACAACTCCAAGATCTTCGATGAAGTTTTTCAACCAAATTGCCTCCTTTGATGCTTCGCTTACCGCTATGTACTCTGATTCACAAGTAGAATCAGCCACTGTGTCTTGCTTGGAACTTTTCCAAGTAACTGCTCCTCCGTTTAAGGTAAAGACCCAGCCAGATTGGGAACGGAAGTTGTCTCTATCTGTTTGAAAGCTGGCGTCACTATACCCAGTTACTCTCAATGTATTACAGCCACCAAGTACTAGGACCCAGTCCTTAGTCCTTCGCAGATACTTGAGAATATTCTTAACCGCTACCCAATGAGCTTTACCAGGATTTCCCTGATAACGACTGACCATGCTCAAAGCAAAGGACACATCAGGACAAGTACATGTCATAGCATACATGATAGAACCAACAGCAGAAGCATATGGAATTCTACTCATTTCTGCTATCTCTTCATCTGTACTCGGACTTTGAGTCTTACTCATTTTGGTATTACTCTGGATGGGCAGTTCTCCTTTCTTAGAATTCTCCATACAGAAACGTTTCAGTACTTTATCCAAGTAGGTACTCTGATTAAGTCCAATTAGTCTTTTACTCCTGTCCCTTAAAATTCTTATTCCTAGAATGTAGGCAGCCTCTCCTAGATCCTTCATAGCGAAACACTTTCCAAGCCAAGACTTAACATCTTGCAAGGTTGGAATGTCATTTCCTATAAGAAGTATGTCATCAACATACAATACCAGGAAGGTGATTATGCTCCCACTAGCATTGACATATACACACGACTCATCCTCACTTCTAGAGAAACCAAACTCTTTGACTTTCTCATCGAAGCAAAGATTCCATCTGCGAGACGCTTGTTTTAATCCATAGATGGATTTCTCAAGCTTGCATACTCTATTGGGAAACTTTGCATCCACAAAACCTTCTGGCTGACTCATGTAAACATCCTCAGCCAACTTTCCGTTTAGGAAGGCAGTTTTGACATCCATCTGCCAAATTTCATAGTCATGAAATGCAGCTATGGCTAGCATTATCCTAATAGATTTTATCTTAGCCACTGGTGAGAAGGTCTCATCATAGTCAATCCCTGGGGTTTGAGTAAAGCCTTTCGCCACCAGTCGTGCTTTGAATGTGCTTACATTACCATCCATGTCGATCTTCTTCTTGAAGATCCATTTACAACCAACTATCTTCCGACCAGGTTGTTGATCAACCAAGTTCCAAACTTGGTTGTCATACATAGACTTGATCTCGCTGTCCATTGCCTCTTTCCATTTGGCTGCCTCAGGGCCTGCCATGGCTTCCTTGTAGTTCGTCGGCTCATCCAAATTTACCAGTGTATTGTCACTGATAAACGTGTCTCCATTTGCAGTTATATGGCAACCATAGAACTCAGTTGGCTTGCCAACTCTACTAGAACGCCTAAGAGGTAATGAAGTGTCAATGGGTTCAACTGGAATCTCTTCCTCTGGTTGAACCATAGCGGTTTCAAAGGTTCCTTCATCTGCTGACTCTTGAATTTCTTCAAGGTCAACGGTGCTCCCACTGTCCTCTTTGCATATGAGCTCTCTCTCTCGAAAGACTCCTCTCCGTGCTACAAAGACCACGTTCTCACTAGGTCTGTAGAACAAATATCCAAATGACTTCTTCTGTGGATAGCCGATGAAAACACATCGCTCACTACGAGGTTCAAGCTTGTCGTGAATTTCTCGTCTAACGAAAACTTCACAACCCCAAACCTTAATATGTGCTAACGAGGGAACTTTTCCTGTCCACATTTCGTGAGGTGTTTTGGCAACCTTCTTTGTTGGAACAAGATTAAGAATGTGGGCGGCAGTTTCTAAGGCATACCCCCAGAATGATATTGGAAGTGAAGCTCGACTCATCATGGAACGCACCATGTCTAACAAGGTTCGATTGCGTCTCTCAGCCACACCATTAAGTTGTGGTGTCCTAGGAGGTGTCAATTGTGAAACTATTCCACATTCCTTGAGATAGTCATGGAACTCGATACTAAGATACTCTCCGCCTCTATCTGATCGGAGCATCTTTATCTTCCTGCCTAATTGATTCTCGACTTCTTGTTTAAACTCTTTGAACTTTTCAAAGGTTTCAGACTTATGCTTTATTAAGTAGATATAACCATATCTGCTATAATCATCAGTAAAAGTCACATAGAATCGATTAGCATCCCTTGTGGCTGATCTGAAGGGTCCACACACGTCTGTGTGTATGAGATCCAACAAACCTTCACCTCTTTCACAAAATCCAGTGAAAGGTGATTTTGTCATCTTACCCAAAAGACAAGATTCGCATGTATCATCTGACCTTAGGTCAAATGATTCCAACACCCCATCCTTTTGGAGTTGAGCCATGCGTTTTTGTTAATGTGTCCAAGACGGCAATGCCACAAGCACGCTTTGTCTACACCATTAGACGAATCAATTTGAAATACACTATTACCTAAGTTGTCTACACACATCACAGTTTCATACACACCATCACAAGGTAAAGCTTCAAAATAAAAAATGCCATTTTTATAAGCAGAAATAGAACCATTCTCATCATTAAAAGAATATCTAAAACCTTGTTTGAACAATGCATGAAAAGAGATAATGTTTCGTGTCATTTCTGACGAGTAGCAACAATTCAATAAATCTAAATTAACACCATTATTAAGCACTAGACTATAAACTCCAATCTTGGTGACAGGTGAAGATCGCCTATTCCCCATGATTAAGTTCATTCTACCATGCTCCACATCCTCACTTTTTCTTAGTCCCTGCAATACAGAGCAAATGTGAAACCCACATCCTGTATCAAGGACCCAAGAATCAGAAGATGTTGCGTTAATAGACGAAATAGTGTATATACCTGCAGTAGATGGTTTTACTTTCCCATCTTTTAAATCTTGCAGATACTTTGGGCAGCTTCGTTTCCAATGTCCTTTGTCGTTGCAATAGAAGCAAGTGGCCTCTTTAGGATCAGAGACAGGGGTAATATCAGAACTGGTTTTTACATGAGACTTTCCCTTCCAGTTTTGCTTGGGAGGACCTTTCCTCTTTTTCCCCTTTCCTTGCCCAATGGCCAGAACGGTAGTATTAGCAGGAGTGGGGGGATCACTCTTTCCCTTCATCCCAGTTTCAGCTGTTCTCAGGAGGTTGTGCAATTGAGCCAATGTGGTCTCATTGTTGTTCAAATGATAGGTCAAGATGAACTGATCATAACAACTTGGCAATGAGTTCAAGACTATGTCAATAGCCAACTCATCATCAATATGCACATTTAGCCTCACAAGGCGTTCCACGTATCGTTGCATCCTTTGCACGTGGCCGCTGACAGACTCTCCATCCTTCATCTTGCTTGATATGAGGGACTTTACTATCTCGTACTTTTCTTGACGAGCTCGCTTATGGTACTTTTCCATAAGGTCTTTGTTCATCTCGTACGGCCAGTAATCCTCATAGAATTTTTGCAGTTCAGGAGTCATGGTAGCAACCATGATGCAAGCAACTTTTGTTGCATCCGTGTAGTGCTTCTTATAAGCAGCTAATTCTTCAGGAGTGGCCTTCTCTTCGTCAATTTCAACAAGTTCTTTGTCAAGGACATACTCCTTGTCCTCGAAACGAAGAGCCATTTTGATGTTGCGCATCCAGTCATTATAGTTGGTGCCATCTAATGTCACCTTTGAGCAGATGTTCAACAAAGAAAAGTTGTGATTGGAGGAGGAGGAACCAGAAGCATCGTTAGGGGCAGACATTTCTAAAAGAAAGGTAGTTTGAGTTAGAAAAAAAAAATAACCCTTAATATAACAACTCAAAATTGAAATATCGAGGCTAGGATCCAACTATGGAATTCACAACTTAGAAAAGGGATGCCGTAATCTAATTGCAAATTTCATACAGGTATGTCTTTTGAGACTCATTGAAACTATTCAATGGCATGTTTAATCTCAGATTATGCTCTTCCATTTGTGACTGGGATACCGAGGATCACAAACAAGATGTGAATAACCATGCAAATGTGCTTGGTAACCTTCATGTCATTTATCATCTCAATTGATGTGCTGGTAAACCACACACGCTCCATCAACAATGACAATTTATAAGATACCCATTACTGCTCTTTATTAGTCCCTATTAGTGTGCTGGTTAACCACACACGCTCCACTAATGACTTATAAAGTGTAATGTGCAATTTCATGGGTTAGCATACAATTTCACATTTTTCCTTAAAGTAACTAAGATTGGGATTTAAGTAAAATTTAGTTACCTTTTATTATCATTATACCTTTAATGAGAATCAATGTATATATGGTAAATAAAATTTAGTTACCTTTTATTATCATTATACCTTTAATGAGAATCAATATATATATGGTAAATAAAATTTAGTTACCTTTTATTCTCATTATACCTTTAATGAGAATCAATATATATATGGTAAATAAAATTTAGTTACCTTTTATCAATTCAACAATTATAGCAAATTCAATTGAAAACAAACCTGCTCTGATACCACTGATGGGTTTTAGGTATTACAAACAAACTTAGACTTTTAAGGAAGCATGCAACCTAAAACATGATCTATGTTTTCACAATTGAACCTATAACTATGAACATAAAAAGAATCCTAATATCCTAGTAAATAATTAAAATTACTACAAAAAAAAAATAGAATTACATACCTTTTAGTTGTTGTAGTAAACAACTAAATTATCCCTTCGGATCTCTTGTGAGTAAGCACCACAAACGTTGTGCCTCTTTTAGTTGTTATAGTAAACAACTAAAATTATCCCTTCGGATCTCTTGGAAGCAAGCACCACAAATGTCGTGCCTCTGATGGAATCACACCCAACGATTCAAAAACTTAACTAAGTATGGATGAACTATCAAAGAGTTCTTCCAAGAGGAGAAAGAAGGAGGCTAATACTCAAGCCAAGAGGTAGTGAATTAGAATGAATCCCTAAGGCCCTATTTATAGCCTTGGATAACCTCCAGTTTCTTATCCCACCAATGTGGGACTAATTTCCCAAAGGAAATTTTGTTCTCCTTTTAGTTATACTTATTTTTGAATCTCGAGGGCAACCCAAAAGGACTATGCTGCTATCAATTATAGTTATGACTTAGACACCTATCAAATATTGTTAGACTTATTAGTTTTAAAGTCTAATTTATTTTGGGCCTAATCAAGTCAATTGGATATTTACACCCGCCTACTTAACCTATGTTGTTTGACCCAATAAAGAATTGATCAAACCTAAATGGTTTGGGTCTAGACACGTTTTCAATTACACTTAGCCATGAGTGTATTTAAATTAGAATGTGGGACTCATCACACGTGTGGAACTCGTGTTATAAATCAAGGGCCTAGATCTATGATGAGTTGAACTAGGGTTTCTTGATGCTATATATATCATGAGTAGGGTTCCCTCTCCACCAACAAGAATAACTATCTCTCTTAGAGGCCTCTCATCTCCTCTAAGAATAAAGGAGAGAACTTGGTGGCTGGAGAGAAGAATCCTCTCCCTCAACTTCGGCGCCTTCGAGATCGTGCAATATTCGGCATCCTCGCGATGGAATCAGGTATGCCTAAAACCTTCCTTCCCTTTGATCATGATAAAGAGGCTTACAGTATATGTGTAGATCTTGCATAGAATAAATTTAGATCTAACAATTGGTATCAAAGCCTCCTCTTTATCAGATCATAGGGATCTACAGAAATTATGATCTCGATTTATAAATATCATAAAAATATCTCCTTTGATTCAATAATATTTTTGTGTCTCATATGTTGGATCAAAAGATTAAAAGGAGTGTTTTTATTGAATTTCGTATGTATATATTTTTATGAAAATTTTGATTTGTGTGTTATTTAGATTTAAAAAAAAAAAATTTGCCTGCCTGTGTGCATGCAGGCGCTTGCAGGCGCCTGCATGCAACGAAGAAAAAAAAAAAAAAAAGGGGTACACTGCTTGATCGGCTGCATGGAAGAAATTTGCATGCAGGATTTAAAAAAAAAAAAAAGATTTTAGATTGCATGCGCTGGAAACCAGCGGATGCTGTAAAGTTATTAAAAAAAAAAAAGGCATGGCCTGCATGCATGCAGACATGTGTCTGCATGCATGCACATGTAAGGCAAACCGGGTTTGTGAAGAATAATTTAAATTTAAAAAAAAAAAATTGGTTAATTATTTAGGGTTTCCTTAATTTGGGATTATGAGATTAATTAGGATTCAAAAATTTAGAGATTGAATTTTACTCTAATAAGGAAACTTACTCCTAATTAATCTCATATTAATTTTCAATTGGGATTGTTGAGATTGATTTGGGTATTATGATTGAGATATAATTCTAGTCTATTAAGAATATTTTGGGATAGAATTCTACTCAAATAAAGAAACCTAATCCCAATCAATCTCACATAAAGCTAATTGGGTTTTATTCAGTTTATTTAAACCCAGCCCAATAAGAAAGGAAACCAATAACTTAACCATTGCGGGTCGGGTCTGATTCAGACCCGATAAGCACTGCAGACCCGTTTTACCAATAGAAACTTCAATTAGCCGTTACGGGCTCATACGACCTCTGTTTTGGGCATGTAAACAGCCGTTTCGAAGCTCTTGACGAGCACTACAGTATTACAGGCATTAGACATGACAAAACAGTAGTTAGTTGACATAAAGAAGGTATTGAAGTGTTTGTTTATCATGGTTATGTGTACCCTTACATGCTTCCGCTTTATCATCAATATTATATTGCTTATATTGTCTAGCATAATGAATATTGATGTTTACTACAGTTGATAACACACAGATAAAAATATATACATGTTCAAGTTAAAGAATTTATAAAAGAGCTTATTTAATTGCGTATGTAGTTCATGCGGACAATAGCCGGCCCAAAGGAAGACTATTGTTTGGCCGAATTATGTACGGCTTCGGATACTTGATGTGGTTAATGCAAGTGGGAGAACCTTGATGTGTGGTAATCGGCACAAAGGAAGGTTGTCACACTATTGGCCCATATTGCATTACCCTCATCAACTAGTCCGATGGCGGAACAAGAATACAGATGCATAAATTTGTGTGGCCCATGCGTGTGGCAATCGGCCCAAAGGAAGGTTGTCATTATGGCCGGGTCATTACATATATTATATGGCCAATATAGATTACTTAAACTTTAGGACCAATCCTATAAAGTGACAGTCGGCCCAAAGGAAGGCTGTTCTCTTACATAGGACCTAGACTTTAGGATATCTATATTGGGCCAGTACAGTGTTGGCATATAGAGACACAACTTGTTCTGAAAGTTTAACCGGCAGCTCTATCGGTTAAACTGGTTGCATTTTCTGAAATTCATTTTTTTTATGGCTATTACAATAGAATTTTATTAAATGCAATGTTTATGTTAAATTGATGAGAAATTGTACACTTATGTAGTATAAATTGAATGGTACAAACTTTAAGAAGTGGTAAGACCACGTAAATGATCGTTCTTGAATTCATGCACCTAGAGTACACCTTAAAGATTGATGGATCTCTACTATTACTAATAAAAGTTCAGTAAAGAAAAGGTCAATTATGATAAGTGGGAGAGATCTTACAAGAGGTGTCTAATGGTCATAAAGTACACTATTCCTATGACTATTAGGGGTGCTATGCCTGATAAGATTAGTGCTAAGAGTTTTCTAACTGAAGTAGCAGACCGATTTACTAAATCGGATAAAGTTGAGGCTAGTACGCATCTTAGCAAGCTAGTAAATATAAGCTACAATGGTAAAGGAAACATAAGGGAGTACATTATAGAAATGTCTAATCTTGTTTCAAAACTAAAGGCACTGAAATTGGAACTCTCCGAAGAGATTCTAGTGCACATTTTGAATTCTCTTCCTCCACAGTATAACCCTTTCAAGATTAATTATAATGCTCAAAGGGAAAAGTGGAGTCTCACTGAGCTCATTAGTAACTGTGTTCAGGAAGAAGAAAGGTTGAAACAAGAAAAGACTGAAAGTGCTCACTTAGCATTTCAGGGTAACACCACTAATAAGAAAAGGAAAAGTGAAACTAAAGGGAGGAACATAAACACCACTACAGTGGCTGATCCTAAGTGGCAAAAGTGCAGAAAAAGTTGTCTAAGGTCATTGCATGCTTCTTCTGTAAGAAAGTAAGTCACCTCAAGTAGGAATGCATAAAGTGTCAGAAATGGATATTTAGTGGGTATATCTCATATTTATGTTTGTTCTGAGATTAATTTAGGTTTAGTGCCACTTTATAAATTATGAATAGATAGTTCACACAAGCGATTCAATGCGGAACTTCCAAGCCCAAAGGAGGCCCAGCCCAGCTGAGCGATACATATACATGGGTGATGGAAATAAAGTTGCAATTAAAGTTGTTGGAGTTTGGAGGCTTAAATTAGATTCTGGTTTTTTTTTTTAGATTTGGATGAGACTTTATATGTTCCGTCCTTTTAGGCGGAATCATATTTCAATTTCATTTGTTAGACAGATCTAGTTTTACTGTCACTCTTGATAATGAAATGCTTAGTCTACTTTCCAAACCTAAAGTTGTTGGTACTAGAATTCTGATTGATGGCTATATAAATTGAAACTTCATGCTTTATATACTGAGTCTCTATATGTGAATGACATAGGCACTAAGCGAAAATTAATTAAAGAAACATTAGAAAGTTTGGTACTAGACGAAGTTCAGATGTCTTAATTTGGTGTATACAGACATTTGTGGTCCATTCCCTACAGCTTCTTGGAATGGTCATGAATATTTCATCACTTTTACAGACAATTACTCTCGTTATAGGTACCTACACTTGTTCCATGAGAAATCCCAATCATTGGACATGTTTAAAGCCGTTAGATCTGATCATGGTGGTGAGTACTATGACAGATATGACGAATCAGGTAAATGTCCAGAATCATTTGTCAATTTCTGAAAAGAGTGGTATTATCGCTTAGTACACCATATCAGGGACACCTCGTCAAAATGGTATTGCTGAGAGATAAAATCACACATTAAAGGATATGGTTGGGAGTATGACAGCTCACACTACTCTACCAAAGTCATTATATAGTGAAGCCTTAAAAATGATTGTCACCTCCTTAATAGAGTACCTATCAAAACAGTAACTAAAACCCTATATGAGTTACGGACTGGGAAATCTCTCAGTATTAGGCATCTATATGTTTGGGTTGTCCAGTGGAAGCTCGGTCATATATACCATATGAGAAGAAGTTGGACTCAAGGACAGTTAGCTGTTTATTCGTAGGGTATTCTGAGAGGTATAAAGGCTTTAAGTTTTATTGTCCCTCCATTAAGAACATAAAGACGGATTGCTAAATTTTTTTGAGAATATTCAGAACAGTGGGAGTCAACTACATAAAGATTTCATATTTAAGGAAGAACATATACCCATGACAAATTGTTCCAAATGATAAAGTAGTTGTTCCACTTCAAGATGAAAATACAGTTGCATCCTTATAAGATACATATACAGTTCATCCTGAAATAGATCATGTTGGTGAGGTAGAAATTGAAAATTCTCAATCACAAGTCCCTTAGGAGATCAACTAGGGAGAGGAGATCAGTCATTGCAAATGACTATATTGTTTATCTCCAATAGCATGAGTTTGACATAAGGCTAGAGGATGACCCCGCATCCTTAAATGAAGCCAAACTCAACATTCACTCCAGTAAGTGGTCAAATGCCATGAAAGATGAGTTAAAATCCATAAAGGACAATGATGTTTGGGATTTAGTAGAGTTGCCTGAAGGAAAGAAACCGATTGGTTGTAAATGAGTATTCAAAACCAAGCGGGATTCGAAAGGTAATGTCAAAAGGTATAAGGCACATCTTGTCACAAAGGGATTCACTTAAAGAAAGGGCATTGATTATAAGGAGACTTTCTCCCTAGTTTTCATGAAGCATTCTTTTAAGATTATTATGACACTGGTGGTTCACTTTGACCTGGAGTTACACCAAATGGATGTTAAGACAGCCTTTCTTAATGGTGACATTGAGGAAGAAATTTATATGGGGCAACCAGATAGTTTTGAAGTTAAAGGTTTACAACATCTGGTTTGCAAATTAAAGAAATCCATTTATGGTTTAAAGCAAGCATCCCTTCAATGGTATTTGAAATTTGATCAAGTAATATCCAATTTTGGTTTTAAGGAAAATATAGTTGATCAATGTATTTACCATAAATTTAAAGGGAGTAGATTTATATTTCTTGTGCTATATGTGGATGACATTCTATTAGCAAGTAACGATATAGATTTTCTACTTGAGACCAAGAGTTTTCTCTTAAAGAATTTTAAGTTGAAAGATCTTGGAGATGCTTCTTTTGTGATAGGCATCCAGATTCAACGTGACAGGACACATGGAATATTAGGTTTATCACAAAAGGCCTATATCGATAAGGTGCTAGATAGATATGGCATGAAGAATTGCTCTAAAGGAGATAAGTTAAGTCTACTCTAATGTCCCAAGAACGATCTAAGGAAAGAGAAAATGAAAGACATTCAATATGCATTGGCGGTTGGATGTCTGATGTGTGCTCAAGTTTGTACCCATCCAGAATAGCATATACCATTGAGAAACTTGACAGAAACTTGATCAATCATGGGATTGATCTCTGGAAGACTGTCAAGAAGGTAATGCGATATCAATGGAAGACTACATGAAATCTGATCAGTTGCAGCTGATCGGATACACAGATTCAGATTATGCTGTATGTATCGACAATAGGAAGTCCACTTCATGTTTTATTTTCCTTATTGTAGGAAGATGGTGGATTTAGTCGAGAGGCCATTACAGCTACACTGTGATAATAAGAGCTATAGAGCTCTACTGCAATAGTGACAAGAGTTCAGCAAAGTCGAAGCATATCGACATCAAGTTTCTTGTCATCAATGATAAAGTTCAGAATCATATTTTGTCTGTTTAATAGTGATGACACTATTCTTAACATTACAGATCCACTCATTAAAGGACTTTCACCTAAAGTATTCTTAGAGCATATTGCTCATATGGGGATGACTAGTCATTATGATATACTGATTTTGTGGGAGTGGATAATTTTATGTAACAGACATTATTTCTAAGTGCACTTTATGGATATTTGTTGATTCTGATAAATTTATAACTGCTTTTCTTAAAGTTTAGTTTTGCGCATTTGAGTTTGTTGAATTAGCAGTTAGACTCGTTGGAGTCATAAAGTTAGACTCGTTGGAGTCATAAGGCTAGACTCGTTGGAGTCATAAAGTGGAAACCAGTTGGAATTGTACCTTATTTGATCAGAGGACATTTCCATGCCACACGTCCACATTTGATTTATGTCGTTAGGGGTTCTGAAACTTGTGATGTGGAAGGTCCTACCTCGATTATACAGAAGGTAACGATCGCCATGTTCGGTGGCAGGACTCTTAATGGACCAAATTGTTTTGAAACGTGGTTTGTCGGCGGTTAAAGTATTGACGTCATAAAGTTATGCATAATATCTATTCAGTATGACTTGCTTGGCCCAAGTGGGAGATTGTTAGACTTATTAGTTTTAAAGTCTAATTTATTTTGGGCCTAATCAAGTCAATTGGATATTTGCACCCGCCTACTTAACCTATGTTGTTTGACCCAATAAAGAATTGATCAAACCTAAATGGTTTGGGTCTAGACACGTTTTCAATTACACTTAGCCATGAGTGTATTTAAATTAGAATGTGGGACTCATCACACGTGTGGAACTCGTGTTATAAATCAAGGGCCTAGATCTATGATGAGTTGAACTAGGGTTTCTTGATGCTATATATATCATGAGTAGGGTTCCCTCTCCACCAACAAGAATAACTATCTCTCTTAGAGGCCTCTCATCTCCTCTAAGAATAAAGGAGAGAACTTGGTGGCTGGAGAGAAGAATCCTCTCCCTCAACTTCGGCGCCTTCGAGATCGTGCAATATTCGGCATCCTCGCGATGGAATCAGGTATGCCTAAAACCTTCCTTCCCTTTGATCATGATAAAGAGGCTTACAGTATATGTGTAGATCTTGCATAGAATAAATTTAGATCTAACAATTCTGGCTAAAAATCATAGGAAATATAACTTAAGTTATGATTTTTTAAACTTATCATAACAATTTTTACAAATCTTGTTTATTTTATTTGAAATAATGAAGTTTTTATTGCTTCATTTTTTTTGTTTTCGCAATTTTCAGATGAGGGTCATAAACAGTTTTGCCATTATTGAAACCTCCAAAGTTATTCTGATTCTTTTAAAGAACCAAATTGATTTATCTATATAATTAATTATTGATGAACTATTCAAAAGAGTATGCATGCCAATATAAAGTCTATGAATATACTGCAAGTGTTTGTTGATTCACAATGTCTAAGAATGCAGTTTACCGTCGTAGTGTAATTTAATCATTACAAACTAGTTCATCGCCACACACACACACACACACACATCCCTCCTGCGCTCATTTCCCACTATTCTTTTTTTTTTTTTTTTTTTTTTAATAGAAGAAAATTTTTCTTTCTTTGTGTTATTGTTTTATTGGAGACATGTTTTTAATTTGTAACCTCTCTGTTAATGTGCTCTCTTTTTTCCCTTCCTCTTCTTTTTCAGATTTGTTTCAAATTCTGCTCTATCTTATGTCGTCTCTTATCATTGAACTTGCTGTTGGAATCGAAGAATATGTATATGAATCTTCGAGATGAATTATGGCGAGATCCGTTGATCGAATCAACTGGATGATAGTTGGAGTGTGTTCTCCTTCCAATGGTGATGAACGTGGTATATTCACATGTTCAATTCCGACTTCGATTGAATGAGATATTCAAGTCCAAGTTTGCCTAATTCAAAGCCAAATGGGACTAAAGTTTCTACAAGCATTTAGTCCCACATTGGCCATGGGATGGAGGCCTATGATGTATAAATAGAGAAAATTGAGAACAAAGGCCGTGCCTTTTGGGAACTTGGAGTTTTCGCGCGCGAAAAGGAGGGAACTATGCGCGCACGTGTGCGCGCGCCGCCGCTGGCGGCGGCCGGCCGGCCGGCGTCGGTGCCGGAGCCGTGCCGAGTCGGGCTTGGGCCTGGGCCTGAGTTCGGGTTCCCTACCTGGACTGGTTCTTTTTGAATCGGGTCTCAGGGTACTCCACTCCACTACCCAATCCGCTCCAGCCCGCCAACGGGTGTCCGCGCGAACAGATGCGAGCGGATCCGAACCGTTCGCCAACCGCTGTCGGAAAAACCGACCGTGCGGTTGGGCGGTTGCGACGGTTCTGTCCGAACCGTCGCAACTGTTGACTTTTGGCGGACGAGAATACCCTTCCGGAGCGCTATAAATAGCGCTCCAGAGGTTCATTCTCAAAAACACCAAACCAGAAAGATCTCTCTCTCTAAAGTTCTGAAGTGAATTTCTGAACTGGGCTTCCAGCGTGAAAGCGACTTCCAGCGTGAAGTGGGAATCCGAAGCGACTTCCAAAAAGGAGATTCTGCAAAATTGTTCTGAAAGAGGAATCAGAAAATTCAACAGATTCTTTTTAAAGAATTGTTGTCTGAATCTGGTACTTCTGAAGAAAGATATTCTTCTACTTTCCTTCGTCCTTAACAGTGGGTGCTCCTCCAGAGAGTAAAGGCAAATATTCGTTTAAAATTTGTCCTTGTACCGCTGCTTCAAAGATCCTGTGAAGGTACTGGTTGACTAAGGTTCGACCGTACGGTGATTTGGTAGTGCTATCCAAATACCGTGAAAGAGTGTTGTATCTTGGGAGACCAGCGTCCATTATCCCGTTAGCACCGGTGCGGGGGACGTAATTGTCTTAAGGAGATTCGCTTTAAGCGTACCTCACTCTAAATACTGTATAAGTGGATTAAGTCCTTTATACAGGGTTTATACTTTACAGCATATCGAGACTGACTTAGATTCAGTCTAATTGGTGCTTTAACCAAGGAAGGAAATTGAAAGGTGGTTCTTAAATTAAGGAACGTTCTATTGAACGGAAAACCTCCCACCTGATATTTGCCGACCTGGCCAATTAGATTGTTGATATCTCAGTGATCTTGATTAGTTGTCAGATTGATTCTTGTTAAGCAGAATACCAACAATCTTAAGACAATTAACGTTTCTTACTTCTGTTCTGCTTGAACTTGCATAAAATGTCTGAGACAAATCAAGATAGCACTAGCAAGGCAACAAACATGCAGCTCCAAAGTTTGATGCCTACTCCACTTCCTAACCCGAAGCCGGAGAAGCGAGGAAAATTCGACGGCACAGAATTCAAGAGGTGGCAACAAAAGATGCTCTTCTACTTGACCACTCCTCATCTGGCCAAATTCCTGCAGGAGGATCCACCAGAACCCGGAACTGATCGGGACTCAGTCCTTGCAGTCGATGCTTGGACACAAGGTGACTTCCTTTGCCGAAATTATGTTCTTAATGGACTGGATGACTCTCTTTATAATGTCTACAGTCCTATCACTACGGCAAAGAAGTTATGGGTCAGTCTTGACAAGAAGTACAAGACTGAAGATGCTGGTACCAAGAAGTTCGTCGTTGGACGATTTCTGGAGTACAAAATGGTGGATACCAAGACTGTAATCAGTCAGGTGCAAGAGTTCCAACTTATCTTGCACGAAATAGAGGCCGAAGGTATGATTCTTCCTGAAACTTTTCAGGTTGCAACAATCGTGGAGAAGCTCCCACCTGCGTGGAGAGACTTCAAGAATTACCTGAAGCACAAGAGAAAGGAGCTAAAGTTGAAGGATCTCATTGTGAGGCTTCGTATAGAGGAGGACAACCGCAAGTCCGAGAAAAGGAGCAGCAAGAACTCCTACGAAGCAAAAGCAAATGTGATCGAGGACTCAAAGGGGAAAGCGTCTTCTTCCAAAAGCTTGAAGAGGAAGAAGCCTTCCCAGGGGTACAAAGGCAAGGCTCAAGACGGCAGAAACATGCGCTTCAAAGGGACCTGTTACATCTGCAACAAAGAAGGTCACAAAGCAAATGAATGTCGCAGCCGTCTTAAGAAGAACAAGAAGAGCCAACCACAGGCGAACATGACCAACCATGAATCTCCAAGCCTTTCTGCTGTGGTGTCAGAAGTGAATCTGACAACCAACAATAAGGATTGGTGGGTAGACACTGGAGCTACCCGACACATCTGCTCGGAGAAATTGTTATTCTCAGAATATCAAAGGCTAGAGCAAGATGAGCAATTGTTCATGGGTAATTCAGCTTCCTCAAAGGTTGAAGGAAAGGGCAAGGTCATCCTGAAGTGGACATCGGGGAAAGAGCTTACTCTTAACGATGTCCTTCATGTTCCAGACATCCGCAAGAATTTGATCTCCGGATCAATACTTAGTAAGAAAGGATTTAGAATTGTATTTGAATCTGACAAATTTGTACTTACTAAGGGAGGGATGTATGTGGGAAAGGGTTATCTTGTTGATGGACTTTTTAAAGCCAATGTTGCAGTGGTAGATAAAAAGTCCGTGTATTTGTACCCGAAGCTAATAAATAAAGGAAATTCTTCTGTTTATTTGCTTGAGTCTCCTAATTTGTGGCATGCTAGATTAGGGCATGTAAATTACAAGTCTTTGAAGAACTTGTCTAATCTGGGATATATTCCTAAACTCAACTTGGAAGAAATTAACAAGTGTGAGGTTTGTGTTGAGGCCAAGTTGGCGAAAAATTCATTTCACTCAATAGATCGAAATACAGAACCTTTAGGGTTAATTCATAGCGATCTGTGTGACTTGAAGTTTATGCCAACTAGAGGCGGTAAAAAGTATTTCATTACTTTTATTGATGACTGTACAAGACACTGTTATGTGTATCTTTTAAACAGTAAGGATGAGGTAATAAATATGTTTACAACATATAAAGCCGAAGTTGAGAATCAACTCAACAAGAAAATCAAGATTCTAAAATCCGATAGAGGCGGAGAATATGAATCAAATGATTTTAGTGAGTTATGTGCTAGTTTTGGTATAATACATCAAACTACAGCACCATACACTCCTCAGCAGAATGGAATTGCTGAACGGAAGAACAGAACTTTGAAGGAGATGGTTAATTCCATGCTCGTAAGTTCTGGAGCTCCGCAGAACTTGTGGGGGGAAGCTCTATTAACTGCAAATCATATTCTAAATAGAGTACCCCCACAAGAAACTTGGTCTTATACCATTCGAGTTATGGCATGAAAGGATACCTTCCTACCATTACCTCAAAATGTGGGGGTGCCTAGCAAAGGTGTTAGCACCATTACCTAAAAAGACTAAGTTGGGAGCAAAAACTATGGACTGCATATTCATAGGCTATACCTTGAATAGTAGTGCCTACAGATTTCTGGTTCATAAATCAGAAATACCAGATATTCATGTAAACATGATTATCGAATCTCGAGATGCTGTGTTCTTTGAAGACATCTTTCCGTACAAACGGGAAGCAGATAAGACTTCTGGGAAAAAAACACACGAGATGGCGTTCAGGGACGAAAGCCCCGAGGAACCAATTGTTAATGCGGAAACTGAACCAAGAAGAAGTCAGAGATCTAAAATCTCAAAATCTTTTGGTCCAGATTTCATAGCATATGCTATTGAGAGCGAGCCTCAAACATTTAAAGAGGCTATGTCAACCCCAGAAGCACAAATGTGGAAAGAAGCTATAAATAGCGAAATAGAATCCATACTAAGTAATCATACTCCAGCCTCCTGGAAGTAAACCAATTGGGTGTAAGTGGATTTTCAAACGAAAATTAAAACCCGATGGATCTATCGATAAGTACAAGGCTAGATTAGTAGCCAAGGGATATCGGCAAAAAGAAGGATTTGACTACTTCGATACTTATTCACCAGTAACAAGAATAACGTCCATACGGATGTTAATTGCAATTGCAGTATTGCACAACTTAGATATCCATCAAATGAATGTCAAGACTGCATTCTTAAATGGTGAATTAAATGAAGAGATATATATGAAGCAACCAGAAGGATTTATAGTCAAGGGCCAAGAACACAAGGTGTGTAAATTGGTAAAATCCTTATATGGTTTAAAGCAGGCTCCTAAACAATGGCATGAAAATTTTGATAGTGTCATGATCAAAGATGGATTCACTATCAATGAATGCGATAAGTGTGTTTACACGAAAACAGTTGGAAACGCATGTATCATTGTTTGTCTTTATGTAGACGACATGTTGATACTTGGGACTAATATTGAGATTATTAAGTCCACTAAAAGAATGTTATCCAACAGTTTTGATATGAAGGATCTGGGGGTTGCTGATGTAATTTTAGGAATTAAAATTACTAGAATACCAGATGGAATCAGTCTATCTCAATCTCACTATGTAGATAAGATGATAGAAAGATTCAAGGATCATGGGATAAAAGAGAATACAAATCCTTTTCTCCCACATGTCCATCTTCATAAGAATACAAGAACTGGAATACGCCAGTTGGAGTATTCTCAGATTATCGGAAGTCTAATGTATTTGATGAATTGCACTAGACCCGATATTGCTTACGCTGTAAGCAAGTTAAGTAGATACACTAGTAATCCTAGGGATCTACATTGGACCGCTCTACTACGAGTATTGGGTTACGTATCACATACCAAGGAATATGCCTTGAGATATGGACAGTATCCACCTGTACTGGAAGGATACAGTGATGCTAATTGGATTGCAGATTCTGAGGTGCGTGCTTATGCAACATGATCATGTTATAGCATATGCATCTAGGCAGTTGAAGCCTCATGAGAGGAATTACCCAACCCATGACTTGGAGTTGGCGGCTGTGGTTTTTGCTTTGAAGATTTGGAGACACTACCTCCTGGGAGACAAAGTGTTGATTTACACAGACCACAAGAGCCTCAAGTATATTTTCTCGCAGAAGGAGTTAAATATGAGGCAGAGGAGATGGTTGGAGCTTATGGCGGACTACGATATTGACTTGCAATATCATCCAGGCAAAGTCAATACCGTTCCAGATGCACTGAGCAGGAGGCCAGAGAACCGAGTGCTAGTCCACCTTACTCAGCAGAGGGAGTTGATCCAGGAGTTCATCAGATTAGATTTGATGTTGGTGCAGAGAGGTGATAAGACCGGACAGCTCATGACTCTTCAGATCCAGTCATCATTGATAGAGGAGATCAAGGAGGCACAGAAGGAGGACCCCAGATGTCAGACATTCAGAGCTCAGGTGGAGGCTGGTTTGAGGACTGATATCTGTATTCGTCCGGATGGTGCATTGTGCTATGGTGGCAGACTTTGTGTTCCTCAAGGAGAAGTCAGACAGAAGATTTTGGAGGAAGCACACAGTTCTGCCTATTCTATACATCCAGGAGGGAACAAGATGTACCAGGACCTGAAGAAGCACTTCTGGTGGAATGCCATGAAGAGAGAGATAGCCCAGTTTGTTGCCAGGTGCTTGGTTTGCCAGCAGATTAAGATCGAGCATCAGAGATCAGCTGGACTTCTTCAACCTTTGCCAATACCTGAATGGAAGTGGGAGCACATCACCATGGACTTTGTGACGGCATTGCCTCGGAGTCCTAAGGGTAATAATGCGGTGTGGGTGATTGTTGATCGCCTCACCAAGACAGCTCACTTTATACCATTCAGGGTGGGTCAGTCGACAGAGGTTCTAGCAGATAAGTATATGAGGGAGGTGGTTCGTCTGCATGGAGTTCCTGTGAGTATTGTATCAGATAGAGACACCAGATTCAGATCTCATTTCTGGGAGAGTCTCCAAGCAAGTCTGGGAACTCGTCTGAAGTTCAGTACTTCCTATCATCCGCAGACAGACGGACAATCGGAGAGGACCATTCAGATCCTGGAAGATATGTTGAGAGCTTGCATGTTGGACTTCGGAGGATCTTGGGAGGACCATCTGCACTTGGCTGAGTTTTCATATAACAACAGCTATCAGACCAGTATTAAGATGGCACCCTTTGAGGCACTGTATGGTAGGAAGTGCCGATCACCGATTTGCTGGGATGAGGTCGGTGAGAGGAGTTTATTGGGGCCGGAGATGCTGATTCAGACTACAGAGAAGGTCAGGGTTATCAGAGATCATCTTAGGGCTGCTCAGAGTAGGCAGAAGAGTTGGGCTGACACTTTAAGGAGACCATTGGAGTTCCAGACCGGAGATCATGTGTTCTTGAAGATATCACCTACCAAGGGAATTATCCGGTTTGGTACTCGTGGGAAGCTGAGTCCGAGGTATATTGGCCCGTTCGAGATCCTGGATCGTGTGGGAGACGTGTCTTATAGATTAGCGTTGCCGCCATCTTTGGACGGGGTGCATAATGTCTTCCACGTGTCTCAGTTGAGGAGGTATGTCAGGGATGACAGCCATGTTCTGGATCATTCCGAGCTGGAGCTTCAACCAGATTTATCATACCAAGAGCAGCCGTTGGCCATTCTGGACAGGAGTGTCAAGACACTGAAGAACAGAGCTATTCCATTGGTATTGGTGTCTGGAACAGGCATGCGCCAGGAGAGGCCACTTGGGAGCGAGAGGACGTTATCCGGGAGCGTTATCCTCAACTTTTCTCATCCTGAATGGGTAAGATTCTTTTCCTTCTACTCTTCTCTACTATTATCTTTCCTTGTACCCATGTCTACCTATTGCTTTTCCTGTTATCTTTCACCTTATGAAATTTCGAGGACGAAATTTTTGTAAGGTGGATAGATTGTAATACCCCTTTCCCGGAATACGTGCCTAGTTACGTATTCTGTCCTTTGACCGTATCTTCCGATTTACCTTCCGTATTTGACCAATTTTAATTTCAAATATCATTTTCCAATATTTTAGATTTTATGTGATTTTCTGGAATTTTCTGGAATTAAAATGAATTTCTTCAAACCGGTGTCGGCCAGTACCGCTGACCGATTTCCGAATTTTTATCTTCCAAACTGTTAGGAATTTCTAGAAAGTCCTTTAGACACTATTGCTTAGAATCATAATTCCTACTTATACTCTTTTTCTGAGATTTTTATAAATTTATGAAAATTCTTTCGGAGTCGGTAAGTTTCTGATTCCAGGATTTTTAATTAAAAATCTACACAGTATTTCTTCAAACGAATTTCACCATTGGTCTTCAAATATTTTTCTTGATTTTTGGAAAAATTTTCAGACCAATCCAAAATACTTGAATTTTGGGCATTTTTCCAAAAATTGCAAAATACATTTCCACCTCATCTTGCCACCTCATTTCCCACTCACCCTCACCTACCCCCACTCACTCTCTCTCTCACCCACAGCCAGCCAAGTGGCAAGAGAGGGGACACCTCACCCACACACATTTGCAAGAAAGCCCTCCACTTCCAACATAATCCCACTCCCTTTACAAAATTCTAAATCATATATAAGGATTTCCTTTTCACTTAAACCCCTTTTCTTCTCATTTTCTTCACCAAGAGAAGGATTCTCCCAAATCTCCATCTTCCTCCAGCAAACCCTAGCTCTAGGGCTCCCCAACCTCTTCACCTCAAGGCATCAAGGATCCAACTAGGGTTTCTCCAAGGGCAAGCTCTTCAACCTAGCTCCATCACCAAGTGTGGAGTGAAGCAATCACCTTCTTCCCTTGGGCCTAGCTGCAAAATCCAGCACTTCCAGGTGAGTTCTTACTCACCAAGACTTAAATTAACAACTCCATATGCTAGGGTAGAGATCCATGTTCATGTGTATGGTAAAAATCCTATTTTTAGGTCATGACACTCAAATCCAACATAACTATGTGAACCTATCAATCACTTTGACTATTCTCTGTTTTAGTGTGCTTGTAGTAGTAGGTCAGGCCTTGTAATGCCATAAAAATCCCAACTTTTGACTGTAGAAACCAACTCCAACAGAATCCTGATTTTCTGCTCTAACAGCAGAAATTTCCCGAGGACCGGTCGACCGGCAGTCGACCGGGACTCTGCCGATGTGCACAGCATGCACGACTTTGAGCTGGCGGTCGACTGGCAGTCGACCGCTGACTCGACCGGCCCAACCTGGAGCTCACAGCTCCTGCACGGTCGACTGGCAGTCGACCGGGGGTCGACCGCTAGTTATGTCACCAGTCGACCGGCAGTCGACCGGAGGTCGACCGTTAGGTCAAATTCTGGGACAGATTTCAGACTTCTTTTCTTTTTGATTTTGACCCTACCATGATACATGTATCCCATATTAGTCTTGTTTTATACTTCATACCTGTACTGCATGACTCGTACCTGATGGATCTCGCTTTAATTATGCTTCATGACTCATGTTACATATTGCTATTCCATAATTTGTTAATATGAAATATCACCAACTATTCATGCCATCCTCAAACACCAAGCATGATATATCCAACTTTTGCATAAAATGCACCAACATACACTGGGTCAGGGGGAAATATGTGGAATATCGATATGCGTTCGTGTTTACAGTGGTATTAGGATGTGCACCATGTTTCCGGTCTTACCTGCGGTACTCCAGGGGACCGAGGGGAGTGCTTCCTCCCTTCCTGTTTTATTGTCATGACAAGGGCATACATAAGACCCTCATGTTAGGCCTTGCGGCTGGTTCCGTCTTCAAGCAACGGAACAATACTGGGCCGTGGTCCCGGGCATGCACGGGACCCACTGTAAACATAGTTCGTCGATACAACCGCTGTTTCTAATAACAACCTTGTCATACTCGGATATGGATCTATGTGCTCTGGGACGCTGGGTCACATAGCTAGATATCACAGTAAGACAAGTAATAATAATAAGACGTTCATTGTACACTTAATTCATACGTCTTTATCTTATTCAGTTTACATCACTTGTCATGCAGTGTTGCTTAGTACTACTTCTTTATTCTCTATATTCATGATCCCTATGTCACTTGGCTATCTTTTATTATTGTATTATGTCTTGACCCTTTGGATTTGCATATTCAGATTCGGAGGCCTGGAACGAAGTGGAGCCTTCCACTGAGGACTTGGCTTATCTAGGAGAGCAGGCTGACCAGCTCTAGATCTACCTTGCCCGGCACTTCCTTTTGGTTCACGGATCTCCATCCATACGTGAGCATTTTGTATTTTTGGTAGTATCTTGTATCGTTTTGGACTTGAGTTGTGATAATAGACACTTGTATAGTGATTTTGTATATCATAACTTGTATAACTCTGTACTTCTATTTTGTATGTTGGCATATGATTATATCACGCTGTGTGTTATACTCTGATACTTGTTGTACTTATGCTTAGCGTATGTACGTGGGTGCACCATTGACCTACGTATATGCGTCGCAGTGACGTCCCCGTATCATTGGGATCGGGGCGTTACAGGTTGGTATCAGAGCCTAGGCTCTCAAACCTAAAAGTACAACCAAGTGGCAAATTCTAGTGATTTGCTTGTGCCAACTACAATGTACGAAGTTATAAAGTCCTTCTTGCTTCCTTCGTTGGTCAATTCCTTCGTATCCTAAACTCCTTTCCTTTGTTTCCAATTCCAGATCTCATTCCTTTCGGTATGGAGAGACGTTCGGGTCGCAACAATGTCGGGCAAGTCCCGAATGGACCCGTCGGAGGAGAGGGTGCTGATGTCCTGAGGATCATCCAGACTATGCTGGGAAACCAGCAGCAGCAGATGGAGAATCAGCGTGAACAGACCGAGCTCCTCAGGCAGGAGTTGGCAGCTCCGAAGGGGCAGAAGCCTGGGAACGTGTCTGATTTCCGGCGGCTGCAACCAGCTGTATTCACGGGAGTCGAGAGACCTCTGGAGGCTGAACAGTGGTTGGTGGACACCACTGATTTGCTGAACGCCGCCCGGGTGCCCAAGGAGAGCCAAGTGGAGGTAGCAAAGATCCAGCTGAAAGACATCGCCCGGACTTGGTGGTTGGCCGAGGAGGCCAGACTGAAGAAGCCTATCTCCTGGGATACTTTCTCCAAGAGCTTCTACAGTCGTTTCTTCCCCGCCACTGCTCAGAAGGACATGGAGGAGCAGTTCATCAGGCTGCAGCAGGGGGGTGGATCCGTAGATGAGTATGCTGCAGAGTTTCTCAGGCTGAGTCGCTTTGCTCCTTATATGGTGTCAGATGAAGAGAAGAGGGCAAGCAGGTTTCAGCAGGGTTTACAGATGGAAATCCAGATGTTTCTGATGCCCCAGCAACTGAAGACATATGCTGAGGTTCTCACCATCGCTCGAGAGGTGGAGCGTGGGTTTCAGAAGAAGCAGGAGAACCAGGCCATGAAGAGGCCGTTTGTACCGGTGGGCAGAGGAGGACCATCCAGAGCAGCGAAGGTCCAGGCCAGGCAACCTTTCAGAGCAGTGCCCCACCAGGTGGCTCGACCAGGTCTTATCTGCCACTTCTGCCAGAAGCCAGGACACACTCAGCAGAATTGCCGGAGGGCAAACGGATTGTGCTTGATATGTGGAGCACGAGACCATGCCGTGGAGACCTGTCCGCATAGGAGAATGGGGTTTGCTAACCAACCACTTCGGAAGTTCAGAAGGGAGTGCCAGTGTGGGATGAATTTCCCGAAGTTTTTGCTGAGATTTCAGGGCTTCCACCGGAGAGGATGGTGGAGTTCTCCATTGACACAGTTCCAGGGACAGCTCCTATATCTAAGGCTCCATACAGGATGGCACCGACGGAGTTGGAGATCCTGAAGAAGCAGCTGCAGGAGTATTCGGACAAGGGATTGATTAGGCCTAGCACTTCACCATGGGGAGCTCCAGTGCTATTGGCAAACAAGAAGGATGGTAGTAAGAGACTTTGCATTGACTATAGGGAGTTGAACAAGGTCACCATCAAGAACAAGTATCCCTTGCCCCGGATTGATGACTTGTTTGATCAGCTTCATGGAGCCCGTGTATTTTCTAAGTTAGATTTGCAATCGGGTTACCATCAGCTGAGGGTGAAGATGGAAGATGTTCCGAAGACGGCATTCAGGACCCGATATGGCCACTACGAGTTTCTAGTGATGCCTTTCGGAGTTACCAATGCCCCTGCTGTGTTTATGGACTTGATGAACCGAGTGTTCTCTCCTTACCTGGATCAGTCTGTAGTGGTGTTTATAGATGATATCCTGATCTATTCCAGGAATGACAAGGAGCATGCAGAGCACTTGAGGATTGTGTTGCAGACTCTTCAGCAGGAGCAGCTTCATGCCAAAAGGAGCAAGTGTGAGTTCTGGTTGGACAGCATAGCTTTCCTTGGACATATAGTTTCAGCAGAAGGGATTGCAGTTGATCCTAGTAAAGTCCAGGCGGTGCAGAATTGGCCAGTTCCGAAGACGGTGTCTGAGATAAGGAGTTTTCTTGGACTAGCTGGATATTACAGGCGTTTTGTCCAGGATTTCTCTAGACTTGCAGCTCCGTTGACCAGGCTTACCAGAAAAGAGGAGAGATTCATATGGACAGGAGATTGTGATGCAGCCTTTGAGCAGTTGAAGCAGAAGCTTATTTCAGCTCCGATCTTGAGGACTCCTTCAGGAAGAGGAGGGATGGTTATTTTCTGTGATGCATCAGGTAGAGGCCTGGGGTGCGTGCTTATGCAACATGATCATGTTATAGCATATGCATCTAGGCAGTTGAAGCCTCATGAGAGGAATTACCCAACCCATGACTTGGAGTTGGCGGCTGTGGTTTTTGCTTTGAAGATTTGGAGACACTACCTCCTGGGAGACAAAGTGTTGATTTACACAGACCACAAGAGCCTCAAGTATATTTTCTCGCAGAAGGAGTTAAATATGAGGCAGAGGAGATGGTTGGAGCTTATGGCGGACTACGATATTGACTTGCAATATCATCCAGGCAAAGTCAATACCGTTCCAGATGCACTGAGCAGGAGGCCAGAGAACCGAGTGCTAGTCCACCTTACTCAGCAGAGGGAGTTGATCCAGGAGTTCATCAGATTAGATTTGATGTTGGTGCAGAGAGGTGATAAGACCGGACAGCTCATGACTCTTCAGATCCAGTCATCATTGATAGAGGAGATCAAGGAGGCACAGAAGGAGGACCCCAGATGTCAGACATTCAGAGCTCAGGTGGAGGCTGGTTTGAGGACTGATATCTGTATTCGTCCGGATGGTGCATTGTGCTATGGTGGCAGACTTTGTGTTCCTCAAGGAGAAGTCAGACAGAAGATTTTGGAGGAAGCACACAGTTCTGCCTATTCTATACATCCAGGAGGGAACAAGATGTACCAGGACCTGAAGAAGCACTTCTGGTGGAATGCCATGAAGAGAGAGATAGCCCAGTTTGTTGCCAGGTGCTTGGTTTGCCAGCAGATTAAGATCGAGCATCAGAGATCAGCTGGACTTCTTCAACCTTTGCCAATACCTGAATGGAAGTGGGAGCACATCACCATGGACTTTGTGACGGCATTGCCTCGGAGTCCTAAGGGTAATAATGCGGTGTGGGTGATTGTTGATCGCCTCACCAAGACAGCTCACTTTATACCATTCAGGGTGGGTCAGTCGACAGAGGTTCTAGCAGATAAGTATATGAGGGAGGTGGTTCGTCTGCATGGAGTTCCTGTGAGTATTGTATCAGATAGAGACACCAGATTCAGATCTCATTTCTGGGAGAGTCTCCAAGCAAGTCTGGGAACTCGTCTGAAGTTCAGTACTTCCTATCATCCGCAGACAGACGGACAATCGGAGAGGACCATTCAGATCCTGGAAGATATGTTGAGAGCTTGCATGTTGGACTTCGGAGGATCTTGGGAGGACCATCTGCACTTGGCTGAGTTTTCATATAACAACAGCTATCAGACCAGTATTAAGATGGCACCCTTTGAGGCACTGTATGGTAGGAAGTGCCGATCACCGATTTGCTGGGATGAGGTCGGTGAGAGGAGTTTATTGGGACCGGAGATGCTGATTCAGACTACAGAGAAGGTCAGGGTTATCAGAGATCATCTTAGGGCTGCTCAGAGTAGGCAGAAGAGTTGGGCTGACACTTTAAGGAGACCATTGGAGTTCCAGACCGGAGATCATGTGTTCTTGAAGATATCACCTACCAAGGGAATTATCCGGTTTGGTACTCGTGGGAAGCTGAGTCCGAGGTATATTGGCCCGTTCGAGATCCTGGATCGTGTGGGAGACGTGTCTTATAGATTAGCGTTGCCGCCATCTTTGGACGGGGTGCATAATGTCTTCCACGTGTCTCAGTTGAGGAGGTATGTCAGGGATGACAGCCATGTTCTGGATCATTCCGAGCTGGAGCTTCAACCAGATTTATCATACCAAGAGCAGCCGTTGGCCATTCTGGACAGGAGTGTCAAGACACTGAAGAACAGAGCTATTCCATTGGTATTGGTGTCTTGGAACAGGCATGCGCCAGGAGAGGCCACTTGGGAGCGAGAGGACGTTATCCGGGAGCGTTATCCTCAACTTTTCTCATCCTGAATGGGTAAGATTCTTTTCCTTCTACTCTTCTCTACTATTATCTTTCCTTGTACCCATGTCTACCTATTGCTTTTCCTGTTATCTTTCACCTTATGAAATTTCGAGGACGAAATTTTTGTAAGGTGGATAGATTGTAATACCCCTTTCCCGGAATACGTGCCTAGTTACGTATTCTGTCCTTTGACCGTATCTTCCGATTTACCTTCCGTATTTGACCAATTTTAATTTCAAATATCATTTTCCAATATTTTAGATTTTATGTGATTTTCTGGAATTTTCTGGAATTAAAATGAATTTCTTCAAAACCGGTGTCGGCCAGTACCGCTGACCGATTTCCGAATTTTTATCTTCCAAACTGTTAGGAATTTCTAGAAAGTCCTTTAGACACTATTGCTTAGAATCATAATTCCTACTTATACTCTTTTTCTGAGATTTTTATAAATTTATGAAAATTCTTTCGGAGTCGGTAAGTTTCTGATTCCAGGATTTTTAATTAAAAATCTACACAGTATTTCTTCAAACGAATTTCACCATTGGTCTTCAAATATTTTTCTTGATTTTTGGAAAAATTTCCAGACCAATCCAAAATACTTGAATTTTGGGCATTTTTCCAAAAATTGCAAAATACATTTCCACCTCATCTTGCCACCTCATTTCCCACTCACCCTCACCTACCCCCACTCACTCTCTCTCTCACCCACAGCCAGCCAAGTGGCAAGAGAGGGGACACCTCACCCACACACATTTGCAAGAAAGCCCTCCACTTCCAACATAATCCCACTCCCTTTACAAAATTCTAAATCATATATAAGGATTTCCTTTTCACTTAAACCCCTTTTCTTCTCATTTTCTTCACCAAGAGAAGGATTCTCCCAAATCTCCATCTTCCTCCAGCAAACCCTAGCTCTAGGGCTCCCCAACCTCTTCACCTCAAGGCATCAAGGATCCAACTAGGGTTTCTCCAAGGGCAAGCTCTTCAACCTAGCTCCATCACCAAGTGTGGAGTGAAGCAATCACCTTCTTCCCTTGGGCCTAGCTGCAAAATCCAGCACTTCCAGGTGAGTTCTTACTCACCAAGACTTAAATTAACAACTCCATATGCTAGGGTAGAGATCCATGTTCATGTGTATGGTAAAAATCCTATTTTTAGGTCATGACACTCAAATCCAACATAACTATGTGAACCTATCAATCACTTTGACTATTCTCTGTTTTAGTGTGCTTGTAGTAGTAGGTCAGGCCTTGTAATGCCATAAAAATCCCAACTTTTGACTGTAGAAACCAACTCCAACAGAATCCTGATTTTCTGCTCTAACAGCAGAAATTTCCCGAGGACCGGTCGACCGGCAGTCGACCGGGACTCTGCCGATGTGCACAGCATGCACGACTTTGAGCTGGCGGTCGACTGGCAGTCGACCGCTGACTCGACCGGCCCAACCTGGAGCTCACGGCTCCTGCACGGTCGACTGGCAGTCGACCGGGGGTCGACCGCTAGTTATGTCACCAGTCGACCGGCAGTCGACCGGAGGTCGACCGTTAGGTCAAATTCTGGGACAGATTTCAGACTTCTTTTCTTTTGATTTTGACCCTACCATGATACATGTATCCCATATTAGTCTTGTTTTATACTTCATACCTGTACTGCATGACTCGTACCTGATGGATCTCGCTTTAATTATGCTTCATGACTCATGTTACATATTGCTATTCCATAATTTGTTAAATATGAAATATCACCAACTATTCATGCCATCCTCAAACACCAAGCATGATATATCCAACTTTTGCATAAAATGCACCAACATACACTGGGTCAGGGGGAAATATGTGGAATATCGATATGCGTTCGTGTTTACAGTGGTATTAGGATGTGCACCATGTTTCCGGTCTTACCTGCGGTACTCCAGGGGACCGAGGGGAGTGCTTCCTCCCTTCCTGTTTTATTGTCATGACAAGGGCATACATAAGACCCTCATGTTAGGCCTTGCGGCTGGTTCCGTCTTCAAGCAACGGAACAATACTGGGCCGTGGTCCCGGGCATGCACGGGACCCACTGTAAACATAGTTCGTCGATACAACCGCTGTTTCCAATAACAACCTTGTCATACTCGGATATGGATCTATGTGCTCTGGGACGCTGGGTCACATAGCTAGATATCACAGTAAGACAAGTAATAATAATAAGACGTTCATTGTACACTTAATTCATACGTCTTTATCTTATTCAGTTTACATCACTTGTCATGCAGTGTTGCTTAGTACTACTTCTTTATTCTCTATATTCATGATCCCTATGTCACTTGGCTATCTTTTATTATTGTATTATGTCTTGACCCTTTGGATTTGCATATTCAGATTCGGAGGCCTGGAACGAAGTGGAGCCTTCCACTGAGGACTTGGCTTATCTAGGAGAGCAGGCTGACCAGCTCTAGATCTACCTTGCCCGGCACTTCCTTTTGGTTCACGGATCTCCATCCATACGTGAGCATTTTGTATTTTTGGTAGTATCTTGTATCGTTTTGGACTTGAGTTGTGATAATAGACACTTGTATAGTGATTTTGTATATCATAACTTGTATAACTCTGTACTTCTATTTTGTATGTTGGCATATGATTATATCACGCTGTGTGTTATACTCTGATACTTGTTGTACTTATGCTTAGCGTATGTACGTGGGTGCACCATTGACCTACGTATATGCGTCGCAGTGACGTCCCCGTATCATTGGGATCGGGGCGTTACAAATAGTCTAAAGATGGGATTTTTATGACATTAGGGGGCCTGATCTACCAACACAAGTACACAAGGGATGGACTAGCCTTGGTGAGTAGAGATATTTACATGGAAAGGTTGGATCTTTAGTTTGATAACCTAAAAATGGGATTTTTATGGTGCAAGTGTTCAAGAGTTCACATCACAAGAAAATAGAGAGCTATCTAGGTCTTGGTGAGTAAGGTACTCACCTGGATAGGTTGGATTGGGGCTTGATCCAAGATGAAGAAGATGATGGCTTCAATCCATGAATTGTTGTTGAAGCTAGGGTTGAAGGAGTAGATCTTGGTGTTGCCTTGGGGTTGGTGGTTGGAGATGAAGCCCTTGTGATGAAGCCCTAGATGGGTTCTTGAAGTCTTGAGATGGATCCTTGAAGCTAGGGTTTTGGTGGAGGAGATGAGAGGATTTTGTGAGAGGGTTCTTCTCTTGATGAAGTGGAGGAAGAAAAGAGAAATTAGCAATTAGGAAAGTATAAATATGATGGGGATTTTGTGAAGGAGATGGAAATAGGATAAATGCAAGGGGGCTTTGTGTGAAAGGGGAGGGGTGAGGTGTCCCTAGGGTGGCCACTTGGCCGGCTATGGGAAGGAGAGAGAATGAGTGGGGTTAGGTGAAGGGTGAGTGGGAAATGAGGTGGCAATTTAGGTGGAAATAGGAATTGCAAAAATTGGAAAAAGCCCGAAATTCAAGTATCTCGGAATGATCTGGAAATTTTACCAAAAATCAAGAATAATATATAAAGACCAATAGTGAAATCTGTTCGAAGAAATACTTTATAGTTTTAAAATTAAAAATCCCGGAATCAGTGATTTACCGACTCCGAAAGAATTTCCATAAAATCATAAAATTCTCAGAAAAAGAATATAGACAGAAAATATGATTCCAAGAAATAAAGTCTAAAGAACCATCATGAAATTCTAAACTGTTTGAGAACTAAAAATTCGGGAATCGGTCAGCGGTACTGGCCGACACCGGTTTTGAAGAAATTCAATTTAATTCCAGAAAAATTCAGAAAATCACAGAAAATCTAATATATTGAAAAACAATATTTAAAATTGAAATCGGTCAATTCTACACGTCAGAAATACCAAGTCGAAGAATATGCTATGATCGGGCCCTCGGCTCAGACTAGGGCTGAATCCGAGTCCACGAATCCAAATCCAATATAAACTAATCGTGTAAGGAATTCATGATACAGAATAAATACAGGAAACAAATCGAAAAAAATACGATCGAAAATCTGATTACGTAACTAAGTACGTATTCCAGGAACGGGGTATTACAATCTACCCACCTTACAAAAAAATTGCGTCCTCGCAATTTCGTTAAGGAGGCAAATTGAATACAAGGAGGACGAAGGCACGAATAAAGGCATCATAAAACTAAAACAGGGGATAAGATAAACACAGGAAGAACTAGGATGATCAAGGAAAGAATGACAAGGAAAAATACTTAGAATGAAAATCAACTCAAATACAAGAAATGGGGTAGTGGTTACCAAGAAATCCTAAGGCTCCTGATCTGGATACTGATCTTCCCACTCTGCTACAACACCTGAAGCCTCTGCTGCCATGACGTGAACTTGGCCTCTACCCTGATCTGCTCTAGGCCTCATCCCTCTCTGCTGACGATCATACCGTTGGGGTGGAAATGGAGCTCTCCGGTCAACGGGCTCTGGGTTTCTCATCAATGGCGGTGCTGGAAGTGCTGGGGCCGGATGCGCTGGAGCTGGAAGAGCTGGTCTGACTGGTGCCGTATGCTCAAACTTCCTGTACCGGCAATCCCTTAGTGCATGACCTCTTGCCCCACATGCCAAACATAATCCATTGGCTACCCGACAATCTCTCCTGTAATGTCCGGGCCTGTGGCAGAAATTGCATGTGATCTGAGGAAGAGGGGTCTGGAATGGTCTCTTCATCATCAGGCCCTGGGTTGCCCTATCTGCATCCTCCTCATCCATCAACTCAAGAGGCCTCTTCTTGGCTTGGCTCTTCATCTGATTCTCCTTCTTCTTCTCCAGTCCACGCTCTACTTCTCGAGCTATGGTAAGAACCTCAGAATATGTCTTCAGCTGCTGGGGCATCAAGAGGACCTGTATATCCATCTGTAGGCCCTGCTGAAACCTGCCTGCCCGCTTCTCCTCATCCGTCACCATGTACGGGGCAAAGCGGCTCAACCTGAGAAACTCCGCGGCATACTCATCCACGGACTTACTCCCCTGCCGAAGCCTGATGAATTGCTCTTCCATGTCCTTCTGAGCTGTGACAGGGAAGAATCTGCTGTAGAAACTCTTGGAGAAGGTGTCCCAAGTGACAGGCTTCTCCAATCTGGCCTCCTCTGCTAGTCACCAAGTCCTGGCTATATCTTTTAACTGGATCTTGGCAACTTCCACTTGGTTTTCCTCTGGGACACGGGCTGCATTCAACAAGTCCGATGTGTCCGTCAGCCATTGCTCGGCCTCCAAGGGTTTCTCTCCACCCGTGAATATGGCTGGCTGCAGCCTCCTGAAGTCTGATATGTTCCCCGGCCTCTATCCCTTAGGTGCTGCTATCTCTTGCCGGAGAAGCTCGGTCTGCTGCTGCTGGTTCTCCATCATCATCTGGATAATCCTCAGTAGATCCACATTCTCTCCCGCTGCTCCATTCGATGCTGATCTGGAGTTGCTGCGACCCGATCTCCTCTCCATCGATACGAGGTATGGATAGACCGGAAGGAGCTGGAACATGGAATGGAAGGACTTCAGGATATGAAGGAAAGAATCAAGAAGGACTAAATGTAGAATCAAGAAGGACTAGATAACTTTGTACGTTGTAGTTGGCATTAGCAAATTACAGGAATTTGCAGCTTGTCTGTACTATAGGGGTAAGAGCCTAAGCTCTGATACCAACCTGTAACGCCCCGATTCCACGGATACGGGGACGTCACTGCGACGTATATGCGTAGGTCCGAAAATGCACCCACACATATACGCTAAGCAAAGGTACAACAAGAAATGATCAGAGTGCAACACAAAGCGTGGTATACACACATATATGCCAACATAAAGGTACAATACAAAGTCATCACAGTATATGATAAACATTCATTTTACATGTATCAGTTATCACAACCAAGTCCCAAAAGTAAGATGTACAGCAAAAGTACAAAAGAGCTCACGAGTAGGATGGAGATCCCGTGAGTCAAAAGAGGTCAGGCACAAGGAACTGGAGCTGGGATGCCTGCCCGCTAAGGATGGCTCGATCTACGATGGACAACTCCACTTCGATCCAGCTTCGGAATCTGAATGTGCAAATCCAAGGGTCAAGACATATAACAATAAATGAACTACTGCCAAGTGGCTAAGAGACATGAATAGTGTCAGAACGCAAGAATAGTATATAAGAGCAGATATAACAGAATCATAGAACAGGAAATACGGGTAAAACTGATTATAAGTAAAAGTGATTATATACGCTTAAGTCACTGTCCCATGAGACTAGTACATCGAAGGAATAATCCAAACAAGGAAACCCTCATCTATATACCTCTATCTCATGCCACAGTAATCCAAGCATATAGGATCGAAGTTGCAAATCATGTGATAATCATAACGAGAAAGACATAAGCCAATAACCGGAATCATCACTGGAATCACGGCAAGTAGAACGGGAGTCATAACATAACAGGTACACATAACAGTAACTATATCGGGAATCATAACTGACATCAATTATTATTATTACTCGTCTAACCCATATATCTAGGTATGTGTCTCGGTATCGATCCCAACTCACATACATCCATATATAAGAAAGTCGAGGGTCGTTATCGGAAGTAGATGGAGAACTGATATCACTTCTTATAGTAGTTTCCATACACCTGGAACCGGTTTGGAGGCCCAAAGTCCCCCTAACAGTCATATAGTGTGGGCCCAAGGTCCCACTAGCAGTAATCTCCATATTCCGCCCACCTACTATAAGCAAGGTATCATTCCGGCATCCATCACTTCCACCCATACCCCATACAAGTTGTAGCTTATTAAGGATTATCAGTTTACGGGAAAATGAACATAACAGTAATAGCCCTACAGATTCAAGAGGTGGCCCCCATGGATTCAAGAGGTGGCCCCCACCGTGTGGTGTGGCACTTTGTTCCATGTGGCACTTTGTTCTGAGGGAGTGGATTCTAGAGGTGGCCCCCACCGAGTATGGTGTGGCACTTAGTTCCATAAAACAAGGCAGGGTTCCCGTAAACAAGATAATCATGAAGTCAGGTGTATCATGCTTGGTTTAGGAGATAGCGTGACAAAGTGGTGATATATAACAAACAATAAAACGTAACAATAAATATATAAATGGCCGGGTCAACCATGACATAACAATAGGGTCTAACAAGGTGGTGGCATGTCAGTGGGTCAAGTGATTACATATTAGGTGTCGTGTGATATACATGTGTTAAAAGGAAAATAGATAATTGACAAAGCTGTGATAAGGTAAGACAAGTGGAACATAGATGCATCCTAGGGTTCAACGACCTCGGAGGGTCTGCCACGCATGCTATAGAATAAGGAAACAATAATAACACGGCAAGGTACAAGTACAAGAATGGAACAAGCAATTGCATGTCAAGATGAGGTGACTAGAGGTAATGTACTACAAGTAATAGGTTATTAAGTACAAGGTACATTCACATGAACCAAGTGTAAGATCCATCATGTAACATGTCAAGCGGTACAAATATGAAGCATAAACAAGACTAACATACCATACATGTGCCAGGGTAATATCGAAATTAGAAATGGAAAGAGTCAGAAATTCTGGCCCAGAATCAGACTGTCGGTCGACCTCCGGTCGACTGCCGGTCGACTGGGGACATAACTAACGGTCGACTCCCGGTCGACTGCCGGTCGACCGGTCAGATGCCGTGAGCTCCAGGTTTTGGCCGGTCGACTGCCGGTCGACTGGTCCACACCTAATTCCTAAGTCGGTCGAGTCATCGGTCGACTGCCGGTCGACCGCCAGCTCAAAACTGTGCACGTTGTGCACATCGGTCGAGTGATCGGTCGACTGTCGGTCAACCGATCCTCTGAAATCTGCTGTTGTTAAGTTAAAAATCAGATTTTTATGGGGTTGTCTCTAATGAAATCACCTAGAGGGGGGGTGAATAGGTGATGGCTATATGATATTGGCAATTATGCGGAATTTAAAAATTTAACTCTAAACAATTAGTACAATACAATATTTCTTGCAAGTAAAAGACAATGTAAAATTGTAAGTAATAAAAGAGATAGAGTTAGAGGAATTTGAGCAAACGCAAACACGCCGATATGTTTCCGAGGTTCGAGCCACGCTCTACGTCCCCGCCTTCACACTTGAAGGATTTCCACTATTGAGGATCCCACCGGATCAACAATACAAGGACAACACTTGTCCGTCTCCCGTGATGACACTTCACCACCTTGAGCACACTAGCTCGCCTTGAGGCCGATGCCTCTACAACTTCACTCAATTACAATGGAAGTGATCACACTTGACCACTTTACAAAAGAGCTCACTAAGCACAATCCTAGAACCAAATAGGAGAGTTAGAGTATGGGATTGTGTAGTGCAAAGTTAGAGAGAAGTAGAGGAATAGGCTCCAAGAAAGGTGATGGAAATTTAGGCTTTGGAGAGAAAAATCTTTTCTTTTGAAAACTTTGGAAATCTTTGAAAACTTTTGTAAAATTGCACTTGATAGCTCTAAAATCATTAGTCATATCATATGAAGTGACCACCTATTTATAGGGGTCAAAAACTGCTCAAGAGATTCGTTGGAGACAAATCCCAAAAGTCAAAAAGTCAGAAAAAAATAGCTGTTGAGTCTGTCAGAATTTTTGACAGACTACCGGTCGACCGGGTCGGTCGACCGCCAACGGTCAAAAATCCGACCGTTGGGGCTCACCGGTCGACCGGGTCGGTCGACTGGCAATTTCCAGAGAGCAGCAGGTTGGGGCCGGTCGAGTATCGGTCGACTCCCGGTCGACTGATACGCACATGCACATTTGTGCATGTCGGTCGAGTGCCGGTCGACTGCCGGTCGACCGGTCACTGTGAATTTCTGAAAAATCAGAATTCACAGACCTGGACAATTTTGGATTTTGGTTTTGGGTCTTGGATAAAATGTTTTTGGTCTTGAAAAAATCATAGAGTATGAGCATGTGTCATACTACTATCAAGGTAAAATACTTGGTAAAAATTCTTTTGATAAAAACTTGATTTTCATTGAAATGTTTTTTCCAAAAACTAGTCTCTCTAAAATCGTATTTCCAAAATAGATATGTTCAACTAAAACTGAGTTTGGAAAATAGAAATAGAAATTATTTTGAAGCCATAAACCACTCTAGAAAATGTGTGTGTGTGATATCCCATATCTCTACTTCTACTATTTAGTTTTGACAAAATATTCTAAAATGAAAATAAACAACGTACACATCTTGGATTCTTTAGCAAGTCTTGATCTTCTTCTTGAACTTTTCTTCAACGCAAATTCCGAAGCTTCCTATGTGCTTTAGCTTGGGAATGCAAATGTTGGGCGAACTCCAAATTTGTGAGTCTTTTAGCGGAGTCGTCAAAATCTATTTCTTGAGCCTGAAATACTTCAAAATCTAGTTATTAAATACATAACTAAATACGTTTTGCTATCATCAAAATAACCGGGATAATGGCCTTTGGGCCAACAATCTCCCCCTTTTTGATGATGGCAAAACATATGTAGTTATCACAAGATATTTTGGGTAGAGTCTTCAAATGAAGCTCCCCCTCAACATATGCATATATAAAAATCATACTCAGGCATATTATCACAATCGCTAAATCATAAACATCATATATCCATGCCCATAGAAAAATCTCAACTACACAAGTCATATCATAGATAAAAGGAATGAGTCTCAACATGACATAAATACATAACACAAACAATACATGTCCACAACACAAGAATAAAAGGTGTCCAACACAACAAAATAAGTCAAGTACATAACAAAATATCAAAAGAGTCATAACAAAATATCTCTCTCTCCAAATATCTCTCCCCCTTTTTGACATCATCAATAAAGGGGAGGTCACTCAACAGTAGCATCACTCAGTCGCCTCGTCATCCTCCTCCTCGTCATCATCAGAGCCCTCGGCCATCGTCTGGTCATCACCATCATCTGAGGAAGAAGAAGAATCTACCTCCTCTGTATCCACGGCATCAACTCTGGGGCGCGGTGGTGGAACAGAGACGCGAGCTCTGGGAGGGAAAGGAGGACCAGCAGCAGGGAGACGACGAGCACCCGGAGTCCCATCAGGAACGACTATGTCCATTTTTGTGAACAAAGACTGGAACTGAACATCCACAAATCTCATGGATTCAGCCATATAGGACAAGTCGTTACGGACCTCCGCCCGAAAAGCAGCATCCATAGCAGCACGAGCCTCCATATCTGCCCGAAGAGAAGCATCACGAGCAGCCATATCTGCACGAAGTGCAGAGACTTGCTCACCGACCCAGGCCTGATGTGCCTCGATCTGCGAGCGGAGCTCAGAAGAAGAAACACCCTGAAACTCAGGAGCAGGAAAAACAGGAGGTGGAGCTGGAGCTGGATCAGCTGCAGGAACAGGTGGTGGTTGCACAGCTGCGTGTCGACGCAACTGAGCTTCCATCATCTTCAAAGCAGCAGTATTGATATCAGAAGAGGGTTTTGAAGAGGCTTGACCAGAAAGATCGAAGTCTAAAGCCCTGAGAAGATGGGTAATGAGCATGCCGTAAGGCAAACTCCTACCAGCAGTGCGAATCTGATCACCACTCATGTGAGAAGCGATCACTCGAGGGAAATTTATCCTAATGCCTTTAAGGAGGCAATAGATAATCAAGGGAACAGGGCCTCGAGCATGGCTGAATTCACCGGATTTAGGCACGATATTATGAAAGATAATCTTAGCAAGGACCTGAGATTGGAGGGAATACTGACTCACAATCTCATTCCTCACTAGATCGGGATTGTCATCCCGGTGAATGAGAGTGGATGCGGTGAGCGAAGACTCACCCTCCGGATATTCAGGAAAATCATGTAGGTCATAAGAGTAAACATCTAATCCATCAGTGGAAAGATGAAGAATCCTAGCAAACTGACCTAGGGAAATGTTTATGTCCCTACCCATCACACGGGAAATAATCCGGTTCCCACTAAATTCAAAATTTGCATAGAAATAGGGAACCAAAGAAGTGTAAACCTTCTCCCTGATGGAGAGAAAATCCACAAGATTGTTGGCACGGAGAATGTGGGGGATATCTAGATGTTCAAAGTCTTGGATAGCCACATATCTACCCGAAATAGTATTCCTAGGGCTAAATGTGTGTAACGATCAGAGGCAAGATCGTTACGGAACACAGGATCAGTCCTAGGGGCTTGAGATGAGGATTGGGCAGTGCCCTTTCCCTTCTCAGAACGATGTCTTTTAGGAGCCATGACAAAAATCAAATTTTTAGGGTTTTGCAGGTAAAGGCACGATCTAGATGATTAATCAACCTAATATGAAGACAAAAGAAGTGATATATCTAAGCTAGAAAGGAAGAACAAGTGAAAAATCCGAAATTTTTACCTTTGGAAAAATCTGAAACCCTAGCTTTAAAATCCAGAAATTCTGAGAATCTGACGGACGGATCGGCTTGAGATTGAAGATCCGAATTAGAAATGAGGAGTATGAAATGGGTTTTGAAGGAATTTAAGATCGGATGGACGGATTAGAAGTAGGAAATTTTGGAGAAGAGAAGCTCCTGCGGGTCGCTGTGAGAGAAATGAGAGAGAGAGCGAAACAGTGAGGAAAAAGTCCAAATATACGCCAGAATACGACTATCGGTCGACTGGGATTAAGGGACCGGTCGACCGAAAAGATACAGAGAGTCACGCATCTAGAACGGTCGACTGGTCCTATAACAACAGTCGACCGGTAGCACAAAAAAAAATAAATTTTTTTCTCAGACAGAGCCGGTCGACTGGGGTTAGGGGCCGGTCGACCGGTAAGTCTGAAAATACTGCTACCAGATTCTGACCAAAAAAAAATTTTAAATAAAAATTATAACAAATAAAAATATGTTATATAATAACATACAGGGATATAACAATCAGTTTTAAAAAAAATCTTCTTTTAGTGATCACATCAACAAAAACTTCACACAAAATGTTTTAATTTTATTTTACAAATTTAAACAAAGATTTAAAGATGTTGAAGCCGAATACCCAGTGACGGGTTCTGAACTTCATCCTCTTGATTCCTCTTGAATGAGTTGAGGTGCGCAATTGCCATCTTTAAGGTATTTGTTTAAATATGAAAATTTTCAAAAAGTTTTATATTTTTTTTATGAAAATAGGTCTATATGTATACAAGTATAAAATTACAAAATCTAAACTATACATGTAGATACACTATCTAACAAAATGGACATGTGGACAATAATGACATAAGGCATAACAATACAAGATATGAAAATTAATACAAGGCATGTATACAACATGATAGAAAAGTAGTTCTATATAAGCATGTATCAATAACGAACAAAAACAAACTAACAATTCTATACACATGTATACATTACCAAAAATCAACAACTATTTTAAAATGGAGATGTTACCAATTTAAGGGCAATCTCCAAAAATAGGTGCCTCCACGATAGCGATGCAAGCTAGATTTGAACTTTGAGCTTAGTTGCATCTACCACCCGGGCACCGTCTCCCCCTAAGTCTTGGAGGAAGTAGATCCACCTGTGTCACCTACATTTGGAGGATCTTTTGGTACCCAAATCTTTGAGGGTCCTTTAGGGTTAGTACCGGGGCGAACCCAAACATATTTATTCTTAACATTATTTTTAGCATAACAAAATTTTTCTAAATGGCCTTTGCGGCCACAATGAGTGCAAACATAAATTCTACCACTACTATACATGTATGCATGCTTGTGAGTGTGAGCATGTTTCCGTGCATGTGTATGTGCATGTTGTGCATGTTTCCCTTGGGGTGTTCCCTTAGGAAATTTAGAAGCTATCTTTTTCAAATCAAATGCACAATTTTTAAGCGTGGAGTCCAAAGCATCAACACGCTTTTGGATCTCAACAAAATCATTTTTATCTATTGAAACTATGGTGGTTTTACCCTTATTTGCAAGTTTATATTTATCAAAATCATTTTTCATTTTCCAAAAGAGCTAGATAAAACATCCTTTTCTTTAACAACTATTTCAACTTTATGTTTTAAAGCTTCATTTTCTCTTTTTAATTTCTTATTTTGAGATTGGGAAATTTCATACCTATTTTGCAATTCTTCAAAAATTGTGCAAGTTCATCCATAGTTAACTCATCTTCATCTAAAGAGTTTTCTAGAGTTACCTTTGGTGCATCCTCCCCATGTGCCATGAAACACATGTGCGCGGCGTCGACTTCCTCTTCGGATTCCGACTCCGTGTCATCCCAAGTAGCCACCATGGCCTTCTTCTTTCTTTGCCCGTTCTTGGATGTGGTCGCTTGGAGAGCGGGGCAATCGGCAATGAGGTGACCGATCTTCTTGCAATGGAAGCAAGGACCGGGCTCCTCTCTTTTCTTTCAAATCTCCCTTGAGGTTTCCCTCGCCGGAAATTGCTTTGTCTTCCCTTCTTGTAGAACATCTTGCCCACCTTCCGGATGAGCATGGCGAAGTCTTCATCGCACTCGTCCGATGAATCATCCTCGTCTTGAATTGTTGGAGCGGCTTTGAAGGCTATTGATTTCTTCTTGGGTGCCTCCCTTTCTTCTCGTACCTTCATCTCCATCTCATGTGTTTTGAGATTGCCGATGAAGCTGGAGAAGTCCATCTCCTCTTTGTCATTTAGCTCTTTGAGGGTTGTCGCCTTGACTTCCCAAGCTTTGGGAAGAGCTCGAATCACCTTCCTTATCTTTTGATCGTTGTCAATCTTGTCGCCTAAGGAAGAAAGAGCATTTGTTATTTTGTAAAGCGAGTGAGCATGTCATCAATGCTCTCATTATCAATCATGTAAAAATTCTCATATTGAGAACGTAACAAGTCAACTTTTGCTCTCTTGACTTGTGACGTTCCCTCATGAGTCACAATAAGCATGTTCCAAACTTCATATGCCGATTTACAATTAATGATGCGTGCAAGGTCATCTTCATTAAGTGCTTGTGTTAATGCATATTGTGCCCTAGCATTTGCTTCATATTCTTTGGAAGTATCCTCGGACCATGTGCTCTCATCACTAGTTGGTTCAATGAAGTCTTTGGTAATGGCCCTAGCTACCCTAACACCTAAGGATTTCAAAAACAAGTTCATCTTGACTTTCCAAATAGGAAAGTTCAACCCATCAAATTTGGGAGGGGATTTTATGCTAGAAAAGTCCATGGATGCCATGAATGCACAATATATAAGATGCACAAAATAAAATACAACAAATGAATATAGCCAAATGTATGGATCTCCCTAAGGTTGTTAGACCTAAGTTGTAGGGTTAGGCTCTGATACCAATTGAAATCACCTAGAGGGGGGGTGAATAGGTGATGGCTATATGATATTGGCAATTATGCGGAATTTAAAAATTTAACTCTAAACAATTAGCACAATACAATATTTCTTGCAAGTAAAAGACAATGTAAAATTGCAAGTAATAAAAGAGATAGAGTTAGAGGAATTTGAGCAAACGCAAACACGCCGATATGTTTCCGAGGTTCGAGCCACGCTCTACGTCCCCGCCTTCACACTTGAAGGATTTCCACTATTGAGGATCCCACCGGATCAACAATACAAGGACAACACTTGTCCGTCTCCCGTGATGACACTTCACCACCTTGAGCACACTAGCTCGCCTTGAGGCCGATGCCTCTACAACTTCACTCAATTACAATGGAAGTGATCACACTTGACCACTTTACAAAAGAGCTCACTAAGCACAATCCTAGAACCAAATAGGAGAGTTAGAGTATGGGATTGTGTAGTGCAAAGCTAGAGAGAAGTAGAGGAATAGGCTCCAAGAAAGGTGATGGAAATTTAGGCTTTGGAGAGAAAAATCTTTTCTTTTGAAAACTTTGGAAATCTTTGAAAACTTTTGTAAAATTGCACTTGATAGCTCTAAAATCATTAGTCATATCATATGAAGTGACCACCTATTTATAGGGGTCAAAAACTGCTCAAGAGATTCGTTGGAGACAAATCCCAAAAGTCAAAAAGTCAGAAAAAAATAGCTGTTGAGTCTGTCAGAATTTTTGACAGACTACCGGTCGACCGGGTCGGTCGACCGCCAACGGTCAAAAATCCGACCGTTGGGGCTCACCGGTCGACCGGGTCGGTCGACTGGCAATTTCCAGAGAGCAGCAGGTTGGGGCCGGTCGAGTATCGGTCGACTCCCGGTCGACTGATACGCACATGCACATTTGTGCATGTCGGTCGAGTGCCGGTCGACTGCCGGTCGACCGGTCACTGTGAATTTCTGAAAAATCAGAATTCACAGACCTGGACAATTTTGGATTTTGGTTTTGGGTCTTGGATAAAATGTTTTTGGTCTTGAAAAAATCATAGAGTATGAGCATGTGTCATACTACTATCAAGGTAAAATACTTGGTAAAAATTCTTTTGATAAAAACTTGATTTTCATTGAAATGTTTTTCCCAAAAACTAGTCTCTCTAAAATCGTATTTCCAAAATAGATATGTTCAACTAAAACTGAGTTTGGAAAATAGAAATAGAAATTATTTTGAAGCCATAAACCACTCTAGAAAATGTGTGTGTGTGATATCCCATATCTCTACTTCTACTATTTAGTTTTGACAAAATATTCTAAAATGAAAATAAACAACGTACACATCTTGGATTCTTTAGCAAGTCTTGATCTTCTTCTTGAACTTTTCTTCAACGCAAATTCCGAAGCTTCCTATGTGCTTTAGCTTGGGAATGCAAATGTTGGGCGAACTCCAAATTTGTGAGTCTTTTAGCGGAGTCGTCAAAATCTATTTCTTGAGCCTGAAATACTTCAAAATCTAGTTATTAAATACATAACTAAATACGTTTTGCTATCATCAAAATAACCGGGATAATGGCCTTTGGGCCAACATCTAATAGTCTAAAGATGGGATTTTTATGACATTAGGGGGCCTGATCTACCAACACAAGTACACAAGGGATGGACTAGCCTTGGTGAGTAGAGATATTTACATGGAAAGGTTGGATCTTTAGTTTGATAACCTAAAAATGGGATTTTTATGGTGCAAGTGTTCAAGAGTTCACATCACAAGAAAATAGAGAGCTATCTAGGTCTTGGTGAGTAAGGTACTCACCTGGATAGGTTGGATTGGGGCTTGATCCAAGATGAAGAAGATGATGGCTTCAATCCATGAATTGTTGTTGAAGCTAGGGTTGAAGGAGTAGATCTTGTGTTGCCTTGGGTTGGTGGTTGGAGATGAAGCCCTTGTGATGAAGCCCTAGATGGGTTCTTGAAGTCTTGAGATGGATCCTTGAAGCTAGGGTTTTGGTGGAGGAGATAAGAGGATTTTGTGAGAGGGTTCTTCTCTTGATGAAGTGGAGGAAGAAAAGAGAAATTAGCAATTAGGAAAGTATAAATATGATGGGGATTTTGTGAAGGAGATGGAAATAGGATAAATGCAAGGGGGCTTTGTGTGAAAGGGGAGGGGTGAGGTGTCCCTAGGGTGGCCACTTGGCCGGCTATGGGAAGGAGAGAGAATGAGTGGGGTTAGGTGAAGGGTGAGTGGGAAATGAGGTGGCAATTTAGGTGGAAATAGGAATTGCAAAAATTGGAAAAAGCCCGAAATTCAAGTATCTCGGAATGATCTGGAAATTTTACCAAAAATCAAGAATAATATATAAAGACCAATAGTAAAATCTGTTCGAAGAAATACTTTATAGTTTTAAAATTAAAAATCCCGGAATCAGTGATTTACCGACTCCGAAAGAATTTCCATAAAATCATAAAATTCTCAGAAAAAGAATATAGACAGAAAATATGATTCCAAGAAATAAAGTCTAAAGAACCATCATGAAATTCTAAACTGTTTGAGAACTAAAAATTCGGGAATCGGTCAGCGGTACTGGCCGACACCGGTTTTGAAGAAATTCAATTTAATTCCAGAAAAATCCAGAAAATCACAGAAAATCTAATATATTGAAAAACAATATTTAAAATTGAAATCGGTCAATTCTACACGTCAGAAATACCAAGTCGAAGAATATGCTATGATCGGGCCCTCGGCTCAGACTAGGGCTGAATCCGAGTCCACGAATCCAAATCCAATATAAACTAATCGTGTAAGGAATTCATGATACAGAATAAATACAGGAAACAAATCGAAAAAAATACGATCGAAAATCTGATTACGTAACTAAGTACGTATTCCAGGAACGGGGTATTACAGCTTACTAAAGGTTTAAGTGGAGAGCGTATAAACTGCGCATCGAGGGGAATGGGTCTAAAAGCCTAACCTTACCGAGTCAGCTTAATGGAAACCTCACTTAGCGACTGGACATCCCACAGACTAAGTTCAAGAGGAAAAACTAGTTATGATTGACTCAACAAGTAAGCACTTGGGAGCTTGACTCCAATCCATTCCTAAGGTGCACATAAGTGCTTTTCTACAAGTGGATTAAGGATAAGCTTAACGCTTTTAATGATGCCTATATCTTGTTACTAAACAAGTGGAGTAAAGTAGACTACTCTTAATAGGTCCATCACCTATGTGAGTATAGAGTTGGGTCGGCTCTTTGGGAATTTCTATGGAGGCTGTTATTCCCTAAAGATACTCTCTGAAACCAAGAATGTCCAGGGCCACAACAGACACAACCGAGAACCAAAGTTGATTTGGAAAGTTACTGTGTGTAGCTTGTTGACTTGGCTTACATTAACGGCTAACAGTTTAAGACCTAGTTCACTGATTAGCTAGTAAGTCCGATAAAGCTTTCGCTATGGAAGGTTCAAGACCTAGTTCACCTATCCTTATGCAGTTTCTTTTCTCAAGTACCTTTCACAATAGAGTCAGTCTCTTTGTGTGTCATTTCCTTGAATTCTTCATTCATTGTGGGGGATTGTTGGAATTGAAGAATATGTATATGAATCTTCGAGATGAATTATGGCGAGATCCGTTGATCGAATCAACTGGATGATGGTTGGAGTGTGTTCTCCTTCCATTGGTGATGAACGTGGTATATTCACATGTTCAATTCCGACTTCGAATGAATGAGATATTCAAGTCCAAAGTTTGCCTAATTCAAAGCCAAATGGGACTAAAGTTAGCTACAAGCATTTAGTCCCACATTGGCCATGGGATGGAGACCTATGGTGTATAAATAGAGAAAATTGAGAACAAAGGGCGTGCCCTTTGGGTACTTGGAGTTTTCGCGCGCGAAAAGGAGGGAACTATGCGCGCACGTGCGCGCGCCGCCGGTGCCGGTGCTGGTGCCGGAGCCGGAGCCGGAGCCGTGCCAGGTCGGGCACGGGCACGGGCTCGGGCTTGGGCCTGGGTTCGGGTTCCCTACCTGGACTGGTTCTTTTTAAATCGGGTCTCAGGGTACTCCACTCCACTACCCAATCCGCTCCAGCCCGCCAACGGGTGTCCGCGCGAACAGATCCGAGCCGCCCGCCAACGGGTGTCTGCGAGCGGATCTGAACCGTGCGCCAACCGCTGTCGGAAAACCGACCGTGCGGTTGGGCGGTTGAACGGTTGCGACGGTTCTGTCCGAACCGTCACAACTGTTGACTTTTGGCGGACGAGAATACCCTTCCGGAGCGCTATAAATAGCGCTCCAGAGGTTCATTCTCAAAAACACCAAACCAGAAAGATCTCTCTCTCTCTAAAGTTCTGAAGTGAATTTCTGAACTGGGCTTCCAGCGTGAAAGCGACTTCCAGCATGAAGTGGGAATCCGAAGCGACTTCCAAAAAGGAGATTCTGCAAAATTGTTCTGAAAGAGGAATCAGAAAATTCAACAGATTCTTTTTAAAGAATTGTTGTTTGAATCTGGTACTTCTGAAGAAAGATATTCTTCTACTTTCCTTCGTCCTCAACAGTGGGTGCTCCTCCAGAGAGTAAAGGCAAATATTCGTTTGAAATTTGTCCTTGTACCGCTGCTTCAAAGATCCTGTGAAGGTACTGGTTGACTAAGGTTCGACCGTACGGTGATTTGGTAGTGCTATCCAAATACCGTGAAAGAGTGTTGTATCTTGGGAGACCAGCGTCCATTATCTCGTTAGCACCGGTGCGGGGGACGTAATTGTCTTAAGGAGATTCGCTTTAAGCGTACCTCACTCTAAATACTGTATAAGTGGATTAAGTCCTTTATACAGGGGATATACTTTACAGCATATCGAGACTGACTTAGATTCAGTCTAATTGGTGCTTTAACCAAGGAAGGAAATTGAAAGGTGGTTCTTAAATTAAGGAACGTTCTATTGAACGGAAAACCTCCCACCTGATATTTGCCGACCTAGCCAATTAGATTGTTGATATCTCAGTGATCTTGATTAGTTGTTAGATTGATTCTTGTTAAGCAGAATACCAACACTTGTGACTCTGCGAGTGGTGGGGAAGTGTCATGTTTGGTGGTGGGGGATCCAGTGATGAGACGATCAGATCGGACATGCAGTTGTCGCGATGCATGTGAAGCTCTTCTTTTTTCTTTTTTTTCTTTTTTTTTTCTTTTTAAAGAATCAAATTATGTATGTATTACATGTTTGTATCTTTTTTGTTTGAGAATATTTCGTTAGTTTATTATTAATGAAGTCGGGAGCTTTTGCCTCATGATTTTATCTTTAAAAAAAAAAATTACGACTCTACTCAAAGCCCAATACAAAGAAATAGCATTTTTCACAATGTTTATAGCATTCATGCCCATATCTGATTCCATATAGGCTGTTTGGTTTCAAGGAAGTAAGGAAATGTGAAACTTTCATTTCTATCTTCCCTATCTATCCACCGAAAATGAAAAATAAGAACACCCCTTTTTTTTTCTCTTTTTCTTTTTACACAACCATTTCTTCACTTTCAGGGTGTTACAGTTAATTTTGTGCTCATGTGAATCTCATTTGTAATAAGTTGTAGTTCAAAACAATTAATTTTGTGATCGTGTACACCTCACTTGCATTCTAATTATAGTCTAATTTTTATTTTTATTAATTAATTTTTATTTTAATATTATTTTGTGATCAACTTTGTAGTCAAACTTTTCACTTTCACTTTCACATTACCATCCAAACACCGAAAAAGATAATATTTTTCAAATCACACTTCCCAACACATTCAAACATCAGAAAACTTACTAATCAATTCCAAATTTCAAAGGAAACTATTACTGTTTCCTCACTTCCTTGCTTCCACCCCCTAACCAAAAAGCCCCTGTAGAAAGCAAAAACAAGACCCAGTGCAAACCTCGAGAACTCTTCTGATTACTTAAGAGGAGATCAGTCCATTCTATCTTGTAATCAGCACAGAAACCTTTGCCAAAAATGGTATAGATCACAAGTCCATAAGGCTCCATACATATCAAACTGATCAAAATTTGAGGATTCCCCACCTCTCTTCCATCCTATATGAATCTAAGAATTAACATTCAATATTCCACCAAAACTACTTCCATGCACTTACAAAGGAAATAAATTTAAGAAAACGAAAAACAATTTATCTGACTAATAGAGGGCCAACTTTACTTTTATTTGTTTTTACAAGGAAAAAGAGTCACAGCCAACACATTTTTTTTTTGGAACATTTTAGTACAAATTAACGAAGTAAAGAATTTTTCATCCCCAAACTTCCCCATGATGCCAATGTGCATTGACCTTTCTTTTCTTTTCTTCTTCTTTTTTTCCCCTGATTAAAGTTGGTTACAACCATATATTATGCCCTCTTGCTCCTCTTATGACAGCTCAAGCACAGCAGTGGCCATGGCCATGGATAAATCTCGCGTTCTCCTCAGTGTACACATGAGTCTCCGTCAACAGCCTGCACCGTTACAGCAAAAGAATTGCATCAACACATCGCGATAAATTAAATTTATTGCCACAAACATTACCGAAAATATGGTACTTACGACTGGTGCACGCTCTTGTTCATTGTGGTCGATGAAATGAATGATTCTCCATTCAAGTAGAGCAGCTCCCCGTTGATTCTCTCGCTGATCCTCTCATCGAGTTCTTTGGCATTGAGGACAAATGGATCATCAGATGCCTGAAAAATCACAAATATGTTATAAAAACTGAATATTGCATGATTAGCATTTGGCGAGTACGAGCAATTTACCATGACCCAACCCCAGGTATCCGCGAAGGATGGCACATGAGCCGTGTACGTGACCGTATCTGCAGAACCATGAGTATGAAGCCTGTCAATATCCTTGTGAAGAAGAAGAAGGGACCGCAACGAATAAAGGTTTAATTTTAAGAAACAATATGAAATTTTTTACGAATTTTTGCTTGAGTCTAGCAATTTGTATTCCTCACTAGAAGCAAAACAAATGAGATTTTCAAGCTTGTAATGTAATCAGTAGAAGCCTCTGACTAACAGAAGTATGTTATGCAATAAATTAAGAAACTGTTGATGATATGAGAAGGTGTAGCTCTCAAGGATGTACAGATTTCTGGCAATTATAGTGAAATGTAAAAAAATCATATGGATATTAATTCTGTGATGATATATATCATATATTTTGTCTCTTAAGGAGGTAACTACAATTATGGGGAGATTCAGAATAAAGGAAATTAGAAAGGGAAAGAGGAAAAATTTAAAAAGCACGGTGAAAGGACTTGTTCTAGCCTGAGCACGATCTAATTCACAACACACCGATATTGAACTTAAATTTAAAATTTATAGCCATGAAATTTGGAATTTAAGAAGATACTAAGCATGTGGAAATGCAACGACTTACATTTAAAGACATGCTTCAGAGTGTTGTAAATTGATGAGAAAACCTCTTTGTGAGTGAGGACACCAGCTGGCCCGGCCTGTAAAATTCCGATAAATAGGAAAAAAATCGATATATTAAGAGTATATATATAAACAGTGTGGCTTTGTGCTTGAAAAAATAAGTAGTACCTGGGTAACAAAGATGCCATGATTATGGAGCTTAGGCTTGATCACTTGTTCATAAAAGGACTTGGTGTAGAGTTGATAACATGGTCCTCCTTCCATAGGATCAGCCAAATCACCAACTATGATATCGTACTTTTCCTCCCTTTTCTCCAGTTCCGCCCTGCATGAAATGGTGCAGTTTGTTCAAATAGTAACTTATTATCACGAAAACTACCACGAATTATATCATGAATTTGTGTTTGCAATAGTATCCTCCTCCATCAGGGTTAAATCATTTCAAAGTTGTAGTAAGGAATGCAATATGCAGTTTCAAGCCCAAGAAGATTGTTTACACAAAACAAGTCTGTATCTTTCTTAAAAAATCAGACAGCTAAAACATATGAGAAATCTTAAATTCTTTGTTTACACAAAACAAAGAGCCTGGATGTGTTGGAGAGAGAGAGAGGTTATTGTTGAGGAAGTCGAAGAGGATCGTCGAAGGGTCGTCGAGTGATCGCCGAGGAAGTCGACGACAAAAGGACGAGGAAGAAGCAGCAGCAAAACAACACAACAGCAGCAGAACAGGTTGTTTACACAAAACAAAGAGCCTGGATGTTCCCCATGCAAGCTCAACTATCCTCACACCGGAAGATCAAATGTTCTATCGAAATACAACTTCTTCACCGCGTGGGTAGAGGCACGCCTTACGTGAAGTACAAATTATAGCTTGCTACTCTTCTTCACTGAGTGGGCGACCATACATCTTACGTGGAGCAGGAGGATTGTTGTCAAATCCTCGAGAGGCCAGTTAGCTTCACACAGGAGGGCCACCATTGCGTCTTTTTGCGCCGTTGGGGTGATTAGGCACATTGCGCCTTTTGCGCCTATTGGGGGAGTGAACATCACCTACACACACGAGTAAGTTCGGGACATGTCTCTGATGCCACTTATAAAGCTTGTCTTTTGATATGGTACCCCAAATCCTTACAATCAATAGCTAGATCTCTCGAAGCGCATCCCGTCATAAAATTCGCAGCGAGATTTCCTTTCTTAACAGTGTGAGAGTCTTTGAATCCATCAAGAAGGCTAGCTAAACATTGATGCTATGGACAATGCACTTCCATACCCACCCTAAAGCACAAGAAGAACAATTCTATTTAACTACGCCAAAGGCGTCTCCCTCCAACCAGACTCTCTAGCGCCATGCTCAAGCAAGGTACAATGAACGATCATTCAATGTTGCTATTGATGTAGGTGAGCTTTGCAAGTATGAGTTGCCTCATCTTCGCACTGTCCAGAATAGACATTGAAGTTGGAATAACTCTCAAAGTTGAGAAACCACAGTAAGTTCCTAGGCTCGTTGTTGTATTCTGATACTCTCACTGCACCAACCAGTGGACAGTCCACTTTTGTGAATCACCACCACCCATTATTGTAGAGTTAGTACTTTTATACCCACCTTTGAACTCACTCACTGGCATACCAAACATTCAAAGTAAGTGGTGGGACCTATGCCACCTCAATACTGATGACATGCAGGGGGTCCGCCTACTTTGACGTTGGGTATGCCAGTGGGTAAAGCCCTGTGAGAGCATGAAAATTATTTTTCAGTATTCTATGGATGGTCATAACTCATGAGCTGAGCTTAGTCATGAATGTGAGATAACAGTGGAGACGACAATAATGGTGATAGCAGTGACGGTGATGACATTCACGCGATGACGGCGATCATTCGTAACATTGGTCAACAGCGACTACAGTGACAGTGATCGTCATGATGGGAGAAGACAAGAAAATAAAGAAAGATGAAAAAAAACTAAGTAAGATTATTTTGAAAAAAAATATATTTTTATGAATTTCCACCTAATGGGAATATAGAAGACCCACCTACACGGTGTGAACTATATTCTCATGAAATAAGGGACTTCGATGCCCATGGGAATCCAATTTTTTCCGAAACTATTGAGTTAACCTTACGCAAAACATGACAATTCACACAAAATTCTTGAGTTCCCAAGTGAATTCTCACATACCAAATGCATCCTTATACCCCAAGTGATTATAGTGATATCTCTCAAGCTTTCCATTTGAATGCGATCAAGTTTAGACTAAACCACGTATATTATTGTGTCATGTATTTCCTCTCTCTAATATTGTTATACTCATTTGTGTGTTCCATCTCTGAGTAAGGTTGGGGGGCATGCTCCCACTAGTTTACAGAGCTCCAGTACAGTCCTAACAAACTGGTATCTGAGCATCAAGTTCAATGGATACAAGTAAAGAGAAGGCTATGAGATTGAGGAAAGAGAAGTCGAGTTAATCAGGTGGAGATGGGTTTGCTCCCAAGCAGGGATGAATGATAGATTAATAACAAACAGAGGAGGGGTTCAAAACGAAATCAAGTGATGAAAGATTACAGTTGCAGCAGGGAAAGCTTGCGAGAGAGAAAATATAATGCGAAAATAATAAATTTTGAAGTTGCAACGGGCTAGTTGTGACACACTGAGATCATCAAGAATTTGATGATACTGGAAAAGTTTCAGATCATCATTGACGTTGGTGGATATGTTGAAATTTGAGGTCCATGGCTTCTTCCTTTAAAACCATGGAGGTAACTGTTGCGGGCGGGAGACTACAACCAATAGAGGATCCAATCGATCTCAATCACAGAAAGAACAATGAAACCAAACCACGAAGAACAAACAATCGCAAAAAACAAGATCTAACGAGGTTCAGCCAACGTGCCTACGTCCTCGGGGCAATCAATGGGGAGATTTTGTATTAGGGAAGATGATTACAATGGCTTTTGCCTCTTTCAGTACAAGAGAGCCCTAAGCCTTTCTATTTCGCAGGTTAGAAACCCTAGAACAGCCCAAAATACTATTTATACTCGCTGCTCCGCAATTTGCAGAGCAGCAGATTTTTGCCCAAACCTGTCGATCGGTCGTCCGGACCGGTCGACCGATACACACTGAGAGGCTTAATCTCTCCAGGTCGGTCGACCGGGACGGTCGACCGATTTTTCCCGTGACTTTTGAGCTTCCTGTCGGTCGACCGGAACGGTCGACCGATTCTTCCCGTAAGCTGGCTCCTCTAGAGCGGTCGACCGGATCGGTCGACCGCCTGAACCCTGTGCACGTTGTGCACGTCGGTCGACCGGACCGGTCGACCGACCTCTGCCAGAACTGCTGCTGCTGCTGGTTTCTGCTGCTGTCTTCTTCGGCTTTTGTCGTCGACTTCCTCGGCGATCTTTGACAGCACATCACCTCCTCTAATAGTATCTCTCCTCCAACAATTCTCCACCTCGGTGAAGATTTTCAAATCTGAGCCGAATTCCGAATTCCGACTCGATAGTGGCTGCACCAAACCGGTTGCCTACGTACCCCTTGCCCAAGGGATCAAGCCGTCCGTAGTTCACTCCAATGAGCTTCAGCGAGCTCAGTTCACCTGAAGGACATGGAGCAAGTCTTTGCAGTGTGCAAACTTCACTCCCGTCACCACCTTTGTAAGCATATCGGCCGGATTCTCCGAAGTATGAATCTTCAACAAGTTGATGTCACCTTCCTCCAGAATCTCCCGAACAAAGTGGTACCTGACATCAATATGCTTCGTCCTTGCGTGATAGACCTGGTTCCTTGCCAAGTAGATGGCACTCATGCTGTCACAGTTTATCTTCAATATATCCTGTTCCACGCCCAGATCATCAAGCAAACCCTGAAGCCAAATAGCCTCCTTCATGGCCTCTGTCAAAGCCATATACTCCGCCTCTGTAGTCGACAACGCAACTGTGGACTGAAGTGTGGAGCGCCAACTCACCGGTGCATGTGAGAATGTGAAGACATATCCCGTAGTCGACCGGCGTTTGTCAAGGTCACCTGCATAGTCCGAATCCACATAGCCTATGCATTCTTGCTTCCCGGTGTTGTCCTTCTCAAATACAAGGCCTACATCAACAGTACCCTTGATGTATCTCAGGATCCACTTCACAGCTTCCCAATGACCCTGACCTGGATCATGCATATATCTGCTCACCATGGAGACTGCCTGTGATAGATCTGGCCTTGTACATACCATAGCATACATCAAGCTACCCACGGCATTGGCATATGGAACATGAGACATATGCTCACGTTCTTGAACACTCCTTGGAGACATCTTCGCTGACATCTTGAAGTGCGGCGCCATTGGTGTACTAACAGTCTTAGTATCTTTCCCGATATTAAACCTCTGCAGTACCTTCTCCAGATAGCCCTTCTGAGTCAAGCTTATCCTGCCAGCATCCCTGTCCCTTGTGATCTCCATGCCCAATACTTTTCTTACTTCCCCCAGGTCCTTCATCTCGAACTCGGACGATAACGTCTTCTTCAGAGAATCAATAGCAGATCTTGACCTAGAAGCAATCAGCATATCATCTACATAGAGCAGTAGATAGATATACTCCCCTGAAGGTAACTTGTTGTAGTACACACATGGATCGAAGTGGCTTCGTGTGTACTTCTTCTTCCTGATGAAGCTGTCAAATCGCTTGTATCACTGTCTAGGAGACTGCTTCAAACCGTACAGCGATTTCTTCAGCTTACATACCAACTCCTCTTTCCCTGCAGCTTTGTAACCTGTGGGCTGATTCATGTAGATCTCCTCCTCAAGATCGCCGTGGAGAAAGGCGGTCTTCACATCAAGTTGGTCAAGGTCCAACTCATCCTGCGCCACCAAAGCTAATAGAATCCGAATAGACGAGTGCTTCACTACCGGGGAGAACACCTCGTTGTAGTCGATTTCTTCTCTCTGTGCATAGCCTTTAGCCACCAGCCTTGCCTTGTAGCGCACTTTATCTCCTTAGAGTGATCCCTGCTTCTTAGCAAATACCCACTTGCACCCTATGGCCCTCTTCCCCTTGGGCAACTTGGTAAGTTCCCATGTGTTGTTCTTATAAAGAGATTGCATCTCTTCATCCATGGCCCCTTTCCATAACTCAGCTTCTGAACTGATTTCAGCTTCCCTGAAAGTAGATGGAATCGCCTCTTCAACAACTGGAAGTGCATGTGCAATAACCATATCGGTGGTGAGCCAGCCAGGTCTCCTAGCATTCCTTCTTGGTCTTTCAACTGCAGTGGGGTCTGGAACAGTACCCCTGACCTGTTCCTGATCCTCTTCAATAACTTCAGCATCTTCTTCTGCAACTTGATCACCTCCCTGTGTCACCTCGGGAATGATCCTCACTGATACTGAATCTTCTAGAGATGGTGGATTTGCATCACTCTCCACCTGCTGCAATAGCTCATTGGTCTTACTAGTCTCCACCTGCTGGGAGACTGTAGGCTTCATCATCGAGGCCTCATCAAATGTGACATCCCTGCTGACTATGAATTTGTTGTCCTGTTGGTTCCAGATCTTGAACCCCTTGGTTCCTCGCTTGAAGCCAACAAATACCCCTTTCTTAGCTCTCGGATCCAATTTGTCTTCTTTGACATGATAGTAGGCTGGACATCCAAATACCCGGAGCATATCATAATCTTCAGCAGCTTTACCAGACCAAACTTCAAGAGGGGTCTTCCCCCCTATTGCAGATGACGGCAACCTATTGACGAGATGGCATGCATATCCCAAAGCTTCAACCCAGAACTTCTTTGGCAATCCTGCATTGGACAACATACACCGAACCTTCTCTAGCAAGGTCCGGTTCATCCTCTCAGCCACCCTATTCTGTTGCGGAGTCTCTCTCACTGTGAAGTGCCTCTCTATGCCCTCATCAAGACATAGCTTTTGGAAAGGGTCTGATATGTACTCTCCTCCATTATCAGAACGGAGAACCTTGACCTTCCTTCCCGTGCTTCTCTCCAAGTTAGCCTTCCACTTCACAAACAATTCTAGGACTTCATTCTTGTGTCGCATGGTGTACACCCAGCAGCGCCTAGAATAGTCATCGATGAACGACACAAAATAGTGGTTTCCCCCAATTGATGCAGTCTTGGTGGGTCCCCATACATCTGTATGAACATAATCAAGAATGCCTTCGGTGCAGTGTGAAGCTGTGCCAAACTTCACCTTCGTCTTCTTGCCTATGATGCAATGTTCACACAGATCCAGCTTGCAGGTCTCTGCACCCTTCAGCAGCCCCTTTCTTACAAGAGCTTGCAATGATTTCTCCCCTGCGTGTCCCAGCCTCATGTGCCACAGCCGGGTCGAGTCTTCCTTCTGACTGGTAGAAGCTGCCTCCTGCCCTGTCACTGTACTACCCTTCAAGTAATACAAATTGTTCCGGCGGTCGGCCTTCAACACCACCATTGAGCCCTTTGTCATTTTAAGAACACCTTCTTTAATAGACACACTGAGCCCCAATGATTCCAAAGCACCTACAGAGATCAAGTTCCTCTTCAGCTGAGGTACATATCTCACTTCTTTCAGCTCCCTCACCATCCCGTCAAGCATCCTGATCGGAATAGTGCCTACACCCTCCATGATGCATGGATGATCATCGCCCATGACGACCGAACATCCCTCCAACTTCTCAAGACTGGTAAACCAATCTCGATTAGGGCATACATGATATGTAGCACCTGTGTCCAGGATCCACTCGTTTTCCCCCGAGTAGCCTACGACGGGAGCAGTCACTGAAAAGGAGAACACCGAAGAATCTGAATCTGAACCCTCTGCCTGTGATTTACCACTTGCAGCCTTCTTCACTCTTGCTAGATTTGCCTCAGATTTTGATTCCTTCTTCTTCCCCTTGTACTTTGGACAGTCAACCTTCCAGTGCCCAATCTCTTTGCAGAATGCGCACTGATTTCTTTTAAGATCCTTGAATCCGGTCTGGACTTCGATCTTCCCCTGATCTCCTTTCCCTTTCTAGATGAACCTCTGCCTCTCACCTCCAATGCCTCCGCTGATGATCCTGACTGAGAAGGATGCCGCTCCTTCTTCCTTGTCTCATAACTCATCAATGCAGACGACACCTCATGGTAGTCCAAAGTCTGTCTACCATTGATAAATGTCATGGTGAATGTCTCATACTCCTCCGATGGGAGCGAGTTCAGGAGAATGACAGCCTTGTCTTCCTCTTCTACCTTGACATCCACGTTTATCAGATCTGTAAGAAGCTTTGTAAACCAGTTTATGTGCTCATTTACTGTGCTCCCCCTCTTCATCCTGAACTGATACAACTTGCTCTTAAGCTGTAACCTCGATTCCACGCTCTTTGTCAGGTACTTCTTTTCTAGGGTTTCCCACAGTTTCTTTGCAGACGTCTCATGTTGCACAAGGTATTTGATATCCTGTGTCAAGCATGAACGAATCAAGCCACATGCCGATCTATTCATCTTTGCCCATTCCTCATCTGTTGTAGTGTTCTTCTTCCTCTCCAATAGGAGAGTATCCTCCAGATTAGATGCATTCAACGCATCCATCACCTCACACCTCCACATCCCAAAATTGTTAGTGCCATTGAACTTAACAACTTCGATTCTAGGGTGAGTATTCATTGTTCTAACAGATGCAACTTCCTCTGCCATTGAGATTCTTTCTTTGACCCTCTAACTATGCGGAAGATCAAATGACTTGAAAAATAGATCTATTATCGAGATAAAAATGTGATTTTTACCTCTCCCGTGAAACCCTAGTTCGAGTTTCTCACCAGATCTATTTCACCACCGATCCAAGAAACCCTCCTTGAGTCCTCCGGAGATCGACACACGATCCCTCGAACACCCAATACCTCAGATCCGAGATCGACACACGATCTCCACCGGATCCGATCTCGAGGCCTCCGGATCTTCAGAAATCCCAAAGAGCAACCTGGATACTCACTTGTTGCGGGCGGGAGACAACAACCAATAGAGGATCCAATCGATCTCAATCACAGAAAGAACAATGAAACCAAACCACGAAGAACAAACAATCGCAAAAACAAGATCTAACGAGGTTCGGCCAACGTGCCTACGTCCTCGGGGCAATCAATGGGGAGATTTTGTATTAGGGAAGATGATTACAATGGCTTTTGCCTCTTTCAGTACAAGAGAGCCCTAAGCCTTTCTATTTCGCAGGTTAGAAACCCTAGAACAGCCCAAAATACTATTTATACTCGCTGCTCCGCAATTTGCGGAGCAGCAGATTTTTGCCCAAACCCGTCGATCGGTCGTCCGGACCGGTCGACCGATACACACTGAGAGGCTTAATCTCTCCAGGTCGGTCGACCGGGACGGTCGACCGATTTTTCCCGTGACTTTTGAGCTTCCTGTCGGTCGACCGGAACGGTCGACCGATTCTTCCCTTAAGCTGGCTCCTCTAGAGCGGTCGACTGGATCGGTCGACCGCCTGAACCCTGTGCACGTTGTGCACGTCGGTCGACCGGACCGGTCGACCGACCTCTGCCAGAACTGCTGCTGCTGCTGGTTTCTGCTGCTGTCTTCTTCGGCTTTTGTCGTCGACTTCCTCGGCGATCTTTGACAGCACATCACCTCCTCTAATAGTATCTCTCCTCCAACAGTAACTACTTATTGATCATGGTTGTTCAACAGTAGAATCTGAGAGCCTCTGTTGTAGTTGAACTTACTTGAGATTCTCCTTCATGCTTCATGAAAATTTGCATGGTGTCTCCATTTGTGAACCTTTGTGATGCTTTGGCCACACACTATCAATCAATCTTGTTTGAGAAAAAAGTCGAGCCTTTGTTTTGTAGTTTTCATCTAATCGACAGTCTTACGTTCTTAGGGAACTAAATTCAACAGAAAATTAAACATATAGCATACAACTAAAATATAAACAGTTGAATATCATTCTATTGTGGTGTGGTCAGAAGTGAGTAACGTAAATAGCAGTCCGCGAAAGTTGAGGAGGAAAAAGGACAGGGAGCTCCGCTTACCTGGCATCATTGATGACGAGGCAGAGCTTCTCGCTGGCGAAGGCCTCGCGGTTAGCGGTCAGATACTTCCTGCAAAAGTCCACCACCTCCTGCCAATACCCACACGGACACGTGGCATCAGATGAAGCTCTTGTGTGACACTTCATATAATAAACATTCACCAGTATACAGAACACCCCATTTTGCACCCACTATCAAGGAAATTGCTTTCCACTCATGTAAGAGGCTGTTTGGTTTAATGTAGTTGGAGTTACGTTGAAATTTCGACTATATGTAGTTGTTATTTATGTAGTTAGTATGCCAAGTTATGTGTTTGGCTTGATAACCAACAATTGTACTTCCAACTACAGAAAATAAAGACCATTGTTTGGTTTAATGCTGATGTGGCATCTTCGTTTATTATGACTCAGCTCCTGTATAGTTGGAACTGTAATCAATTTAGTCGTAGTTCTAACTACAGCAAAAAAAATTTAAAATCGTAGCTCCAACTACTGTAGTTAGAACTAAATGTTGTTCTAATAACATCAAAGCAAATAATTGAGTTATTATTTCTTATAGTTAGAACTGCATGTAGCTACAGTCATCCAAATAGCCTCTAATTATTGTATATCAAATGTGGTGAGCAGGAAATGTATTTACTTGTTACATAGTGTTAAAAGGGAAAAAAATCAGCAACCAAAAGGAAAAAAAATAAGGATTAAGAGCAGATATATTTTGTGCTTCACATGGAATTCATAAGCTACCAATATACTTGGCTACATATCAAGACAAAGGGTAAAGGCAAGAGATTAGAGCATCCAAAACTAATTTTCCATCAGCCATTGACTCTAAAATATGAAAGAAGAAAAATTAGAGTTTGAATAATTCCATTTTGTATCCAAATTGAATACAAAATTTATAAATATTTATGGGAAAAAAAAAAAAAAAAACTAAAGTTAATGATTTACAAACTACAGTCTACAAATCTATAACTACAACTTGAGATAAATCTAAGCCTCTGAGAATTGCACTTAAGATTAAAGAATAAAAGACCCAAACAATATACATTGCAAATATTTATTCACAGCATATTCAAATGTTTAAAATGATCTCCAATCATGTGGAAATTATAATCCCAATTCTTAGTATTAATATTATCAAAATATACACAACACATATGTGTAAAAATTAATTGAACCCCCCTTAATTTTCATATGTTGAATGAATACTTAACCTCATCAATGTCGCACATGACCACGCGCTCGATAGTGTTGTGCTTGAGTCCTTCTCTTGCAGCTGACCCTCCCCACCTCCCATAATGAATACTGTCCTCGGGCTGCAAAAATTGAAGGGGAAAAAAATTTAATTAACTGGCTCGAATTTACCATTTTTTTCAGTTAAGAGACTGTTTGGCTGTTGGAAAAACAGATCCACGAAAACGCGTAGGGCTCATGGTGTCAGATTTTGAGCATTTTCGAAACATGACACTCAGAAATCTGACATTTGCACTGTTCATGTAATTTGTTGAGTTGGAAGCGGGGTCCACCCCATCAGTTTTCACAACAAAAAAACTGCCGTAGGGGAAGGAAAACGCGGTAGGACTCACATTGTTGGGGGGACAAAAACACAATTTTTCGCCCACTTTCGGGGCAAACAAACAACCCCCGAGATGAAAAGACTAGAGAAAGTTAAAAGACCAAATAACAAAATAAAAATAAAAAAATATTAAATATCTATAATTCATAAATAGTTAATAAGTTTCCATAAGTGGCTTTAACTTATCTTTCTGCATTAATTAACTTTCTTATATCAAGATGGTACATCCACCCATGAAATATAGATGGCAAGAGCATTTTAGGTTAGTTATTATGATCTATAATTTTTAAAGAAAAAAAGGGTCATGAACCTCACAGACCATCTTTAACTCAACTCTTTGTTTCCGTTCACCTCAGTGGCTTATGATTTACAACCATATGGTTTGAAATATAATAACAATCATTGATTACTTTTATTATTATACAAATATTCTTTCAATTTTAATTTTCATAGATCGAATTTAAAAATAGCTAAAAGAAAATTCGGAGTGTAGTCCGGAAAAGGAAGCACATCACCTTTTTAGAGAGGTAAAAGAGAAAATTGAACAAATTCTCAAGTTTTTAATTTTTCTTTTTTCTTACTCTACTTAGATAGAGAGAGACACATAAGCGAAGAGATTTTACCGTTGTACTACAAACACTCGTAACTCTTTAACATAAATTTACTCTCTTCTTTTTTTGAGAATTAGCCAATAATAAACTAATTTTACGGTACCTCATTGGTGGAGAGAGGGGCAAGGGTCATTATCATCCCCCCCCCCACCCCGCGCTTCGGCACGTGCGCGCACACTCCAGGATTTGTTCAATACGTGTGAACCACACACACATACTGTAAGATAACCAATCTCGTGTTGTCACATGAATAAAATATCGGATTTCAGGTACAAAACTTTATAGTCTTTATACCTCTTGTAATATTCTAAGAAGACAATTTCACGTGTCAACACGAAATGATCTTTTTATAATACGTGTACGTGACTCTCACCGGTAAACCGAACCCCCACATCCCACTTCGAATATCATGACGTTGAAAACCACATCATGAGGCTTAATTTGTGCTGTGATGACATCCAACACATCTAGGTGCACGCCTCACTTTTGGATCATGGACTATGGGACCAGATCCTGAAATTTTGTGATATGATGGCCGTAGTATGTATATAATTATAAATAATCTAAAAAAAACTAATTAATAGAAGATCTTATACCAAAAGATTGCAGAGAAATCTAAAATTATGCCAACGTAATCTAGAAAATGTAAGTAAATAAAAGAAGAAGAAAAAAAGACTTACTTTGGGTGGCAAAGGAGGGCAGGATGGATCAAGCATTCATGGTAAATGAACTCATCTGACTCAGCACTCTGCATCTTCCCATCAATCACCAAAGCCTGCAACATGCAAAAATCATCAAAATTACTCCTTTAAAAAAATAAATAAATTACTGTCAAGCCCATTAATTAATAATAATAATTATAGAGAAAGAAAAAAAAAAGATACCAACCTTTCCAAAATGCTTAGTGTCCAAAAGAGCTATGTCCTGATACTTGCTAGTCCCTTTATGAAGAACACTACCACAAGTAGAAAAATAAAGAAAAATTAGATTTTTTTTTTCCTTCTTTTTATTTTGACATGCAAAGTCTAAAAGAAACCTTGATCATCACCTGTTCAAAGCAAAGTACCACTTGAGATCGTCGTTGATCTCCTCCTCGTACCAGTTGCACCGCTCCGTCTCCTCCTCGGCCTTGCTCATCGCGGCGCCATTGAACACCTCCACAGCCTCACCCATCCTTGTTCAAAAGAGAGAACCTTAGAGAAGAGAGAGAGAGAGCAAGCAAAGAGAACAAGAGAGAGAATGGGTGGAGGTAGAGAGAGAATACAGACCACGGTGAGACAACGGAGAGAGATGGTATATATAGAGACCAGAGAGATGGACAAAAGCTGGTAGAGAAAAGGCCAAAGGCGAGAGAGAGAGACTAGAGAAGCGAGGGGAGGTGTATTTTGCTTGCAATACCAAAAATACAAATAACAAATATTTGATTAAAAAAATTTATAAACAGTGAAGAGAATAATGCAATGCATTTTGAGGGGAGTAATTAAATTCTTAAATGTATTGATTAATTGCAATTAGAGGGAGGAGATTAGTAGTGTGGTGGGGAGGTGGTCGGCGTGCTAGATGGTGGGGGCCGCCATTGCCACGCGTTATCCAACGGCCTCATCCTTACTATTTGACGTGGCACTGTGGGGGCGGGCCCCACACGAGGGAACCGGGTGTAACGGCCCCCGCTTGCTGGGACCCACCATGGTAACGTCACAAGGGTGGTTCGGTTTGGTTTTTTCCCCCCTCTTGGTCTGGCCTAAGTTAATAGTAAAGGGCCAAGACCGCTAATTAACTCCACTAAAAATAAGGGAGATCTCAAGTTCAAGATTAAATTTCTGTGACCAGTGCAACCAAAGAGAAGGCAGAAGATAATGATATAGACAGAGTAGAGACAATCATTTCGTCAGTCATGCATTCTGATGATATTGTTCTAATCGATGAGATGAGAGCTGGGGTAAATGTCAAATTGGGATTATGGAGGCAAAATCTAAAATCTCGAGGTTTTAGATTAAGTAGGTCAAAATAGAGTATATGGAACACAAATTCAGTAAATAGAGAATCTGAAATTATAGTATTGTGACACTAAACGGGCAAGAGATACCGATGAGCAGTCGGTTTAAGTACTTAGGTGCTATTATTCAAAAGAATATGGAGATCAATAGTGATGTCAAGCATAAGATCTAAGCTGGTTGGTTGAAATGGAGGAGCGCAACAGAAGTGTTCGCGACCGTAGCAACTCGTTATGGCCGAAGTGAAAGTTTTATCGAAATGCTATTAGGCCAGTTTTTTTATATGACATGGAATGTTGAGCTATAAAGAGATAGCATGCCCCGAAAATGAGTATAGAAGAGATGCGCATGCTTCGTTGGATGTGTGATAAAATAAGGAGAGATAATGTGAGAAGTGAGGATATTCAAGATAGGCGTAGCCCCTATAAAAGATCAGAAGATGAGAGAAAATCGCTTATGATAATTTGGTCATATGCGACGTAAACTCACAGATGTGCATGCCCAGCGAGTAGAGCTTATCAACTTAGAACAAGTTAAAAGAGCAAAGGGAGGTTGAAGAAAACATAGATGGAGGTGATACAATAAGATATAGAGATTAAAGATCTTTAATGAAGGCATATTACTCGATAGGAATGAGTGGAGAAAGTTGATCTATATGCCCGACCCGACGTAATTCTCTTTTGGTTCATGTAGCCTACCCCAAATATTTGGGACATGGCTTAGTTGTTGTTGTCGTATGCATTCTGATTATATATTAAGAATATAACACGAACTAATTAACTCTTTTCATATGTATAAAATGATAAGGTATAAGAGTAAAACGATTAAAAGATCATATAAATATTTCTATTTTTGAGAGAAAGATTGGTGTAAAGAACAGTAATTCTTATCTTATCCGGTGTTAGCATAACAATTTATGTGTTTCACTAAACCTCATAACACTTTTTAAAAATGTATAACACTTGTTAGCACTTATGATATGTAGGGAGAGAGAGGAGATGAAAGCGTGATGAAGCTTGTGGAATCCAATTTGGATTCGGACTTCGTTTCTGAAAAGGAGTCGTATCCAATTGGAGTTTCTTAATAGGCAAATTGTTTCTCCTTTTAGGATTTGGATTCGGATTTGGATTCCTTTTAGTATTTGGATTTCTTTTCTGAGTTGGGATCAAATCTAATTGGGGTTTCCTAAATCCCTGGAACTCTGTGCTTATATATAAGACTAGAGCCCTCATGTATTGTATCCCTGAAAATCCTTCATAAAATCTCTATTAGAAATTACTTGGAGAAGGAATAAGTTGTAATTGATTGTTGAATCAATAAAATCTCTCTCCCCTTGCCTCGAGGACGTAGGGACGTTGCCGAACCTCGTTAAATACTGTGTTGTTCTCTTTTGTTCTCTATTTTTATCGTGTTGGGTACATCTCCGGCTGCATCTGCCTGGTTGGTGGATTCCTCAGAGATGTTGCCAGGGCGCGCGCAATATGATATTCATCTTGTTTAACAGTCTTTTTGTTTCTTTTTTTAAATTGTAAAGGAAAAAAAAAATACAAGAAATTAAGGTTCTTTGTATACTTTCGTAGTTATTTGATAATAACTGTAAATCTCTCTTTTTTTTCCTTTTTATGGAGTACTAATAGGGAAAATAAAATAATAATCTCCATGTTTATCAAGCTCTTCTCAGAGAAATCAAGTAGAAGGATGCTCTATATGCTCTATTGATACGTTGGGTGGCATTGATAGCAATGACAGTCACAGTAATACCATTTTAAAGGTGATGATGGTGCACTGAGATGGTTACAGTGACGGTGACAACTGTGACTTCAGTGGACGACGGTGACTGTCAGTGACGATTGTGTTGATTGCGATGTCAATCGACGATGTTGGGGGCACCAGCAGCAGGGATGACAATAGAGGTATTAAATGGAAGCCTTGGCGACAACGATGGTTAGCAACGTCAATTGCGGATTAGTAGCAACAGTAACGTTGGTAATTCTCGGTGATTATAATGTTCACAATGAGTAGAAATCTTGGATTCTTAAGCAGTTCTCACATCTTAGTAGTTCAATTATTCAATTGTAAATACAGTTCTACGTAAAAGTGAATAAAAAAAATAATGCACTTTAAATAAAAAAAATTTAGAAAAAATATATATATATATTTAAACCTCGAGTCAAAATAACTCCCTAAAGAGGTCCAAGTTTGTGAAATTTTTTTGTTCACCAAGTTTTCGTCACTGCAGGTTCATGCCCTCACCCGACTGAATGACTCAGGGACCGCGGTGACCTCAGTGATCACGGAAGACACGGTGAGCAAAATGGGACTACAAGTTTGTCCTCCAATGTTACAAATCAGTCATGAATAGTTGGCAGGTTTCCTTTCCCATTTCCCCTGCCAAAATTCAGGGTAAACTGACCCAAGCCATGGCCGGTCCGGTCCGGGCTGGTTCAGTTCGCCATCCGGCAGTTGCGCGGCCGGAAGGGCCCACCGAAGGCTCGCACTTTCCGCTTTGCAACGGGCACGTGCGGCTCAAGCGTTGCCCAGACACACCCAGACACCCACCCGCAGGAGTTTCCACGCGCGGTGGGCCCAGGGGCGTGACAGACAGCAGGTCCCGTTTGGATAAAAGGACAGGAGGAAGAAGGGTTGGATGTTTTATAAATGGGGGTGGAGGATAGCAGGGGGCTGTGGTGGGGCCCGCACGTGACTTGGGAGCTGTGGAGCGTGGGGAAAGTCCACCATGAGAGATGAGAGTATTAGTGTCTGTCGCTGCTGCTGTAGTGAGCAAGTGAGGGGGTGTTTTATTGTTTTGTTGATGTTTTTTTGGTGGTGCTCTTTTTGTGGAGAGTCCACCACCTGCTCTCTCTCTCTACTCTCTCTCTCTCTCTCTACTCTCTCTCTCTCCACCACGCGCGAGTTCATGGGAACCACCCTGTTCTCCAAAATGTCTCATGCCCGAAATAGTTTAATTTGCATCTATCCTCGCATTTCTTTATTCTATTTTGTGGAAAGGCCATTCTGTTTCATTAAGAGTCGAGCGCATCGACAGATAATGAACAAGTGGTGTGCCAGAACTTATAGTCTTTGAAACACTCGGCTCGAGTATATGGCTGATATACGCGTACAACGCAACAAAATACATGTTAACTAATTTTATCTCTGTGTTCTTTCTCTACAACACGATTGACCAGTCATCAGGGGTAACGCTCATATGTTTGAGCTAAATCATATTGATATGTTGTGACTTGTGAGGGTTATATGACGATTATACTTTAGAGTTAGGTTTAGAGTTTGGAGGGCGAAAAAAGATAAGAAAAATAAAAGTAAAGGAGGGTTATTTTGGCCTCTAATGAACGTATGATTCTGTTGATTTTCGATAAAGAAAACACGAGAGGGGAGGAATCTATCGACTCTAATAATTTCTCATAAAATTTTTCACACAACTTTTTCATACAAAATTGAGTCATTTTGTACTCTATTTATAAAAATACAAAATTTTCAATCTCCTGCTCCTACTCCTACTCCTATACAAACTCTAATAACCAAATACTACTACTATTACATGAAAATCCAAATAAATAGAAGCTCTTACACAATCATAATTAGACTTTGACTCCTAAAGAAATAGAAACTTTTTTAATAAATACTCCTACTTTAACTCAACTTTGATTTTTAAAAAAAAACTTTACAAAACGCACGTCTAGTAATCTCCATAGCTTCATAAGAATGTCTTTTTATAACTTGAAAAAAATATTAGCTTGATCTCCTACTTTGATGTTGTAACACGATCTCCTTGTTTTTCACTTACTGGTTGTAAATGTCGAGTCATATGCCAACTTTGATATTAAAAAAAAAACAACTTTATAATTGTTGTAGTTGTAATGCGTTATCAGCTTCTTTTAATTTTCTTTTTCTATTTAGCTCATTCTAACTTTCCACATATCAAAGTAAGAACAGTCATTTGATTCAACTGAATAATCTTTCATTTTTCATTCATAATTTCTCTTTTGATTTTTTGTAGAATCCTTTTTCTTAGATTTTTCTCAAAAAATTTTACTTTTTTATCTTCTTTTGCAATAGATAAAATTTCTCTTACCTTTCCTTACTTTTGGCCTTGGACTCCATCTTGAACCTTTTCTCGATGATGATCGTGGTGCTCTTATTTGATATTTTTTGTCCTCTTTCTAGATGTTGTGATCATCGTACAAAATAAGATATTTTATCTTTTTTTTTTGCCAATCTTCATGACTACCTTGAAAGTACTTTTCAATTTGCACTTTTTTTTCTTTATTTTAGATGTGAGTATGAATTGAAGTGCTTGATTTTCTACACTTAGAAAATCAACACTGTCATATTTATTGTTATAACTACACTTATTAATTAAGATTGTTTCTTTTCTGCTTATCTTTCTTTTGCTTTCTCATATTCTTCTTCACCTTCTTCTCTTGTTCTTTCTTTTTTTTCTTCTCCTTTTTTCTTTTCTTTTTGCTTTTTCTTGTTTCTTCTTCCTTTTTTCCTTCTATTTCTCCTTCTCTTTCTTCCTCTTTATCTCCTACACATTCTTTTTCTCTTCTTTTTTCTTCTTCCACCTTTAATTCCCTTTCTCTTCCTCTCTTTGTATCTCTAAAATCTTATTTTCTGGATTTGCATCTCTTCAATAAGTTGATTTTGTTTTAATCCTTCTATTTCTTGAACTTCTTCCGTCTTCTTTTTGAATTCATAGATTTCTTGAATTCATTTCATCTCTTTTTCGATCTCTATGACTTCGGAGTTATCTCTATCTTTCTCTCTTCATATGTCTTCTACAAAATATCTCAAGCATATTTGTTGTTGTACCTTCGATGATGTAAAAAGCATCTCATCAACTTCACGAAATATTAAGAAAAAAGCAAATATATCTTTTGTCTTTAAGTCGTCAAACTGGTCCATTCAACTGGTCCCTTTCAGTTGATGTTAATCTGCTCCAATCTTTTGCCATCTTAAAACATTTTTCAATGATCTCCTATATGTCTTGAGAGATCAATAATTTCTTCATTTTAGTACTCCAACTTTGATAGTTATCTTTTGTAAGATGAGGAACAACAAGTTGCATCAACTTGTTGGCCATCTTCTTTGAAAATTGACTTCGAATCGGTTGTTGGAGACGATGATAATTTGTGCAATTTGAGCAAGGATTTTATGGCTCTGATACTATTGATCTTTGATAAAGACAATATGACAATAGAGGAATCTATGAGAAGAAAAAAAACAATAACTTTATTTTATTAACTTCTCGTACAAAATTGAGATATCTTGTGTTCTATTTATAGAGATGCAAATTTTCCAATCTCTCACTCTGACACAAACTCTAACAACCAAATACTATTATAATTATATATAAAAAAAAACTAATAAATAGAAACTTCTACTACAATTATAATTAGACTTTGACTACTAAAGAACTAGAAACTCTTTTAAATAGATACTCTTAGTTAAACTAAACTTTAACTAAAATCCTTTACTAACCTGATTTAGAATTGAATTATATTCCAACAGATCCCTCTGACTCGGATGTATCACATAACTTCTTTGGCCACAAACTTGATCTAAATAAATTTTCAAATTGAAAAGTTAAACCAAAATTTTTTCTAACTAAAAATAACAATAATAGCTTTTTCTTTTCTTTAACAACAACTATAAAATAATTCCCCATAAATTAGAGAGAAAGAAGAAAAAAGTTAAAATATGATTCTATGAACCATGCGTACGTCTACACGCGCACACACCCCATAATGCTCATGACGCATCTCTATTTCCATGCGCGCCTAAAATACAAGACCAAAACCCAAAACACACCCCACCCACCCACCCCCCCCCCCCACCCAACACACCCGCACACAGACACACCCCATAATGCTCATGACGCATCTCTATTTCCATGCACGCCTAAAATTCAAGTTGCCCTCTAAGATTTTTCCAAAAAAAAAAAAGGAGTGCAAGTGTGCCACTGGCTCTTACTACGTCCCAACTAATTCCATACTTGATTGTGTGGATGACTGGATTTTCTTTATCTAGAAAATTATTTCACTAAATATTGGAGTTTTAAAAAATCTTACAAAATAAATGATGACTAATTTGTGGTACGCACTGTTTAAAACCATAATTGTCCATGATGATAAAAGAAATCCTCTCTCATCACATTCAACTTATTTTTCACACTGAAACAGGCGAGACACCCTTTGTTTGCTTGGAATACCTCTTTCTTTTCCTTCTTTGCAGTTGGGATTTTCTTGTTTCGTATTAGTGTGCGCGCACACATGTGAATTTTGTGTGTTTGCGCTCCTTTTTCTTTTCTCCTTTTTGATTGATTGAGTGGGTTGTTGTCGTTGTTTACCTAGACCTGTTTGGTTGGGTGTGAATTGAGAGAGAGGTTACAACATCTCTCTCTCTCTCTCTCTCTCTCTCTCTCTCTCTCTCTCTCTCTCTCTCTTCACTCAAAATTTTTTTTTAGTGCTCACATATGTAAGTGTTTCTCCTCTTTTTCGAGATTTATCGGAGGAAATCACAGAGCCTCTGACCTGCTATTGTTTGTAGGACTCACGAATAATTTTTTGCTTTTGAATTTTGGCATCGAAACACACTGAGTGAAAAGGAGGGCGAGGTTGACAAATGTCAGTGTTTTCACCCATAAAAATTGGCAAACAAACATGACCTGATAATTATAATGACTATTCTTTGTGGCTCTCAAGTAGGTGTGAAAAGTATTGCCCTAATGATCATTGCAGACCATTAAAAGGTAAAAACACCCCTAATTAATTCAAAACCTCACTGATTATGTTTTATTATGGTAAAGAAATCAATGAGACTATTATATTGAAAGTCGCCGATCTTTAAAATTAGCCAAATAAGATCACCCCATTTAGGGGAAAAAAGTATGGGAGGGCAACTTTATCCTTTCAATTTATCATGGAGGAAGATATATATCCCCACATTCTCACAAAGAGTTTGATAATATTACAGATAGGAGTAAATAGTTTAGTTAACACACCACTCTCAACCCTTGAATATTCTCATTTTTATTTTGATAGATGAGATGCTCAATAAAGTTAAAATGTTATTAAAATTTTGTGGGAATCACATGCTCTCAATAACTTTCGTACACAATTATGTGCAGGTATCTCCATGCAAATATGCAAATGAGAAGATCTAAGAGTGGAGAGTGGTGTGTGTAACTAAGCTATTTACTCTGTATGTATAATGTAACTGAGCTCGTTATCAAAACCCACTCAGATTTGCCTTTAAGCTCAAGTGGGGAAGATTCTCTAATGAGGTCAAAATGAAGAGCATTTAGGAAGGAACCTTGAGGCCACACAAAGCCCAAAAAGCAAGCATTAAAAGGGTTGAAATTGAGTAGAAAAAGTAGGGGGTGGTTTTTTGAACTTTTAGAAGAAAAAAATTAATTAATTAATAAATTAGATGTTTTTTGGGGGTGTTGTATTATGGGCTTAGTTATTGTGGTGTTTTTGGTGCCCTAAGATCTCTAATTATTTCGACTCCACATTATTGTGGCAACTTGTCGGCCCACTAGCAGACACAATCCTTGCCTCCATGGCTCTCAATGGATCATGGAATTTTCATGACTTCTTATTGTTTTAAGAATTTTTAGCATAGATACACTCATTTAAGTAACCCAATGTTTCACTTGATTGTTTCAAATTGAAGTATAAATTATTATCTTCAACTAGATTCTAGTGTGGGCATGTTTGGTTATAAGGAATGGAAGTGGGAGAACTCATTTTCTACTTTACTTATTTGTTTTGAATCAAAATGAGAAATGGAAAAACCCCTAATACTCGAGCACCTATACTATCTTGAACTTTTTTAGGTTTCTCAGAAAACTACCAACTTTAAATTCCAAGAAAACTACGGTGAACTAACTCACAAATTCTCAAATAATTACCTTCTGTTAGTTGGCAGTCAAATTCGACCATTATATGATCAAATTATTCATACTATGCATGTATATTACACCTATTTTGTGTTGCAAAGTATAACCTCTCGGGAGCTGATTAAGTTAAGAAACATTTGAATCTTTTGACGTTAGCCATTAAAGCCATTTGGGGGGTTTCTGAGAAAATAATAATTCATGGTAGCTTTTTGGAGAATTTTAAGTTGGTGGTAGTTTTTCAAGAAACAAACAAACGTTCTTGATAGTGTTGAGAAATTTAGCCACAAAAATATCCTAATTTTTGTGATAATATTTAAGAAACGTGTGAGTAGTTTTTTTGTTTACTTTAATGTTGCATATTATATAAAATAAAATGAAATTATTACAACAAAAGTTTTATATATCATGCATTAGTTAATGCATTATGCTTCGAAAACATTTGGAAATATATTGTATAAATACACACTCAATTCTCTATAAAGCTAATTTTATATAGTCCATCTACACTGGACCTGATTATATACAAATTGTCATGCTTGAGAAATGTCTACGAACTAAAGATTTCTAATGTGTAAAGGATTAGAATGGACCGGGCTAGCATGCTGGTTCGAAAGATTCAGACTGGAGCTCTGCTCAGATGACTCAGCTGCCCAATTAGACACACACAGTACGTGACTTATCGCTAATAAAAAATTTATAGAGATTAGTTTGAGCTCACAAAGAAACTAGGAATTGAGCATCCTACAAAGTATTGTTCCAAAAAGCACCTGCCAAGATTGCCTGGGCACCGTATCAGGCCATGGCTTGTCCCCTAGATGCCTCACCTAGGCAAGAAGTTGAAGAACAATGATACATGTTCATTGTCTCTGTTGCCTTTTTATTCAAAACAAATTGCATAATGTTTTCAGAAAGTTTGCTCAAGTAAAAATAATCAATAATGAAGCTAAATCAGCACTTAATCGATAAACAACAAAATCGAAATCCTGAAAGAAAAAAAAAAAACAGAACATGGTCGTAATTTATTATGAGCTGATCGCCTCAAAACAAAAAGCAACTGGTTGAGCTTTGCACATGTTCATTGAGGACAAAATGAAGTGTGTCTCCAGAACAATGATGGGCCTCGCACCTTCCATGTCAATCACTAGACCAAGGCCTCCAATCATCAGGGTGCAAAGTTCTCTCCAAGAATGTTTGCCAAGAAGATGGAAGTTCATTAGTGAAAAAGGATAGCACTAGGCAAATAGCGTTTGCTTAATCAACAATGATAATCTCAGCAAATCAGCCTAACCTCGCTGGACAAAATACAAGCATATCTATGGTGGCTAAAAATCGGTTTATTGTAGATCGAACCCATCACAAGCGATTTGAGGCGCTCCCCAGGTGATACCTGTCAGAACACACACGGGAAATAACACATTTCAGTTTCGGAGCACTGATATGGTACCGGCCTAAGACCTTCAGGCGTAAGAATCAGTAGTCGAAAAGGTAGGAGGAACCGGCAAAGAGAAACTACCGGTGTGATAGAAGGATGGACTAGCACAGGGAGCCGCTAATGTGGTGATGGATTGGAACATGAAAACTTCCAGTGTAGTGGATGAACTAGCACAAAGAGCTGCTAGTGTGTTGGTGGACTGAAATAGGAAAACTTCTAGTTTAATGGTGTGTGTATGTGTATTCTCAAGGGTAAGGAAGTGATTCCCTTCTCCTTAGAGAAGAAGGATCATATATACCTGAAAGGGATGCCGACGTGGAGGCGGAATTGACGGGTTGTTGTAACTGAACGATCTGCACGTGTTGAATTTGTTGTAACGACTGTGATTGCTGACGCTGGTTGGTTGGGAGGCCAAGAAATCTGCACTATCTATTACTATCGCATTGAAAGGGCGTTACATGTTATGAACGTGGGAAGGATGGAGTTGCGTAATAATAGGCTAAAATCTTGGTAGACTAATGTTTGAAGTTTCTGACTTAGAATTGGAGACTTTTGGAATGGAAAGATCTCGGTAAGATAAAGACCTTAGAATGGAGTACAGCTCCGTGATGGAAGAGTCTATAGGATAGAGACGACTTCGGGAAGGTTGCATGTGGCGAAAACTTCCAGTTGGACTCTGGGAGTTTTGGCTTCTCAGGAAAAGTTTTTGATAGCTGGGACATTTGCCATTATTCTGATGAGGGCCGAATTTTGATCACTACATATGCCCCCGATTTCCCCACTTGTCAGAGTCTGAAGGAGAAATCGGGGAAGAAAAGATACTCAGATCATGAATTCTTTAAAACTCATCATGACATTTGTGCAGTGAACTCTTCAGATTAATGCGAATATTCTGAATTAATTGTTAGTTGCAGCTGGCTGACAGTTGTTATATCAGGTGGCTAAAAGGTTGTGTCCTGCATCTCTTCAAATTTTGACATCATTATGATTGAGATTGTAGGATTTTATGATTTGACGATGACGGTTGATCTTCTGCCTTTGATGTTGATTGAAAATCTCGAGACCGTGGGCTTAACTCTTGAGGGATTGAAAAATTGAATTAGAGGTGTTGGTTTCTCACTCATCAATAAATGGAGGGAGATCTATTGGAGAAAATCATCTTTTGTCTTTTTCTTTAAAAAACACCTTTGCTTCGAAACCCTAATTTTTCCCTTGCTACTTCGCCATGTCATTCTTTCTTCTCATCAAATGTAGGAAGGAGAAGGAAAGGGAGGAAGATAAGGAGATGGCGTTTCGGGCTCTCTCTTTTAGGGATTCTGGAAGGTGCGTCGTATTAGCCGTCGTGAATAAGTTGTTATGACACATTAGTCATCATGACAGAGTGCTGTCATCAGGGAGAAAGCGCAGAAAGAACGGATGAGGCTTAGTTAATCCAAGCCCGGGTATTCTAGCTTTTCCCTTCAGTGGCCCAGCGTCTCTCTACTGGTGATCTGGAGTCTCCCCGTTTAGTAATGGTAATTCTATTGGGCTGTTCAGAGGTGCAGATGTGATTTCATCGTTGTCTTGCATATCTTGATGGTGCTCATCTCGTCAGACATCATAGCTGCTCTCCCGGAGGTCTTTCTGAGATTCTTCATCTTTCTAGCAACCGAAGGGAACTGTGGCATCGGTATGGCTGCCTTAGAGTCATAGGAGTGGAAAAGAAGAGGTGTCCCAAGTTGAGACATCCTCTCTGACTCTGGCCTTTTGGTCTTCTCTTTACGAAAGCCGGGATATCTGGATAGTGGCACGAGCAATTATTTTCCATTGATGTTGAAAGCGGGAAAACTTTACAAAAGTGGAAGAGAATTACAAGTAAAAAAATTACAAGTATCTCTTCTTGATATTCTGGGAAAGTGCACTGGTAGAAGTCTGGTCAGCACGTAACTACTTTATTCCGTTGACGATGTGAGTGATCAAGTCTTTGCATCTTCTGCTTAGGAATTTTTTTCTCACCTGGTTCCGAAAATTCTTGGAGAGAGAAAGACCTTGAGGGCATTAGCATCCTGAAAGAGAAATAGAATTCTCTAAGAAAGCTCGAAAGCTAGAGAGCAAATCTATTGTGAAATTTTCTAACTTCTAGATCAAGGAAAATCAGCCCAAAGATCAGTCTAATTTCTCCATTTCAAAAGGATCAGCCTTTCTTCACGATTTTTCAGTCAGTAAAAAGCTCAGCCCTGAACCCCTCATTGCAATGGGCTATTTATAAGCTTTATGGGTGTAATTGCTCCCCTGAAAATCAGCACAGTGATCCAGTCTAGCTTCGCACCTAAAACTAGAATAGCTTTGCTGCGAAGCTTAATGTAGCTCTGCGAAGCTAAAAACCCACATGCGAAGCTAATTAGCCAACTGGCTTGAAGTTGTTGTACCAATCTCCTGATTTGCTCCATCAAATGAGGGATTTCTCTTGATCTTCTCCAACTAATTAAAGAGTAAAAACATCACGGCAATAAATTGCCAAAAAGTGGTATTATCACATTAATCTCGTGTTGAGATTTTTAAATGGTCAAAAATGACCATAAAAGCCCGCAGCGGAGCTAAGCTTCCTGCGAAGCTGAGAAATGAGCCTACAGTAGAGCTAAGGAGAGCTTGTAGTAAAGCTAAAAGATAGCTCTTTGATAATGCTTGAGTTAGCTTCAGAAACGAAGCTAAGAATGAGACACAGAGGAGCTACTCTGCGCTTGTTGTGAAAGTAGAGCTGAGCTTTGCAGTGAAGCTAAATGTTGGCCTCTTGGGCTTCTTCAAAAGGCAGTGCTTGTTCACTATTTGCTTCACTAGATCAGTGGAGTTCAAGTCACTGATTTGTTCATCAAGGACGAATAGTTCTTCAACCTGCCTGTGACTTGTCTTTTAGAAGTATCGACAAATTTAGACATCGTTCGGACTGGTTTCAGAGCAGCCTTAGAGTTTGTCTTTTCGGAGTGTCAACAGCAACAGAATGGTGTCTTCTGGGAGACAATTCTCCAACGAGTATACTTTTGTTGCTTCAGGCTCGGGAGCCTGTTAATAGTGGTGGGACGGGAGCATCTAGACCTGAATCTGCTGTATTTTTTTTCAAAAAGTTATAATACAGAGATGTAATGAAATTTATTGTATTACTATTATTAGATGTCATCAAATACATATAATGAAATAGCATTTGAAATGTAAGTATTCGAAATGGAAATGAAATTTTGGAATGGAAATAGTTAATGTTTATATCTTGCTTGCCTTGTTTTTACCATTGTCTTTTGGAATTGTATGACCATGCCTCTTTAAAGTACTGATCTCTATCTCTGATATGGTTGGTTGGATGCGGAGTGGTTTGGGAAGCTTGCGATGTTGTTTCCGAGTAGGGGTGATCCCATCACGGTACCTGCAACCTTGGTAAGGATCTGAGAAGGAAAAATCCCTGAAGCAGAATACGGACTCCGAGTGAGAGACATTCCCACAACAAAGGGTTTCAATGCCTGTAGGCTAATCAAGAGGGGACCGTAGGCTGGTGCTTGCATTGTCTCCTCCGAGTGGGGGCCTCCGACATCAGGATGTACGAGCGTTTGGATTCTGGTGGGGGGCACTCCTATCAGCCGGGGGGAGGTATGAACATGGGGATGTGACAGAATATATTGCTTTATTCTTGTTAGGTGCAATAAACATAATGAATATCATTAAAACTAGGTGGTTTATGTTAGGATCTTACCCTGTTCGGATTTGGTACGGTCATACCTCCTCAAAACGCTCGATTTCTTTCTCCGATAGGGTTGATATGTTGTAGAGTGTCTTGGGGAGTCTGTGATGTTATCTTCAGTGGAGGTAATCCCATCACGGTGCCTGCAATCTTTGGGTGCTCTGAAAGAAAAAAATCCCTGCAGCAAAGTACGGACTCAGAGTGGGGGACCCTCCCACAACGGAGGGCTTTGACTACCCGTAGGCTAATCGAGAGAGGGCCCATAGGCTGGTGCTTGCGTTGTCGCCTCCGAGTGGGGGGGGCACTCCCACAACGGGACATACAAGTGTAAAGGGGACACTCTCATTAGCATTGCAGGGACTCCGAGCGGGGGCACTCCCACAGTAAAAAGGTTTCGACTGCCCGTATGCTAATCGAGAGGAAGTCCGTAGGCTAGTGCCTGCGTTAACGTTTCCGAATAGGGGACACTCATCACAACGAAATGTACAAGCGTCAAGGACTGATGGAGGACCTCCATCAGCAGAGTAAGGACTAGGAGCAGGAGACAATCTCACAGCAGAGAGTTTTCAACTTCTCGTAGGCTAATCGAAAGGGAGCTCGTAGGCTGGTGCTTGCGTTAACGTCTCCGCATGGGGGCACTCCACAATGGAATATATAAGTATCAGGGACTGATGGGGGACACTCCCATCAGTGGGGTAGCATGAAAACGGTTAGGAGAAAAATGTATTTTAACGCATTTTTATTTCATGGTATAAAGTAAAATACATGGTTTAAAAGGAAATAAGGGGGTGTGTGGTTGAGGTATTTTTCTGTCCTTGTTGGAGGAATCAGGTTACTCAATAATTTTATACTAAGTGATTGCATGTTGCAGCTGAGTAGGAGGAGAAACATTTGGTTGTCCTGCACTGGTGCTGCTCCGGGTGTAAGAACATATTCTTTGAGGAAGTCTTGTCGGACAAGTTGTTCCAGGTACCACTGAAGGATTTTGCAGTAGACGATCTTGTGTCCTTTGCTTTCGTGGAAGGAATAGTAATGTTCTTCTCTGAGAAGTGCAGGGTCATGTTGGATTGGCTTCAAACGTCTTCCCTACGATTGGTCCTTGACAGCATTGAAGACCTCGTTGATGGGGTGCCTTACAGAGTGAAATGTTTTTTCGCTTTGAAGGCTCAGAGCAAATTCGGGGGGAGAATCGGGAACGCCTGCTTTTTGAAGGCGGGTTGCTTCCGATTCTGGTTAATGGCATGGGTCAAAGTTTCTCGCTACGAGATCTTCTCCCCGTCGTTGCTGCAGTTGAAGGAGTAGTAGACGGAGCTCTTCGTCGCTTTCTCCAACTAGATGTAGGGATGAGCTCAGATAAGACTTCACTCATTCAAGTGACGTCATGCTTCCGCAGGTGCTTGTACAGAGGGTGAGAGATCTGTAGCCTGCTGATGAATGCGAGTGTAAAGACATCCTATCCATAATTGGGATCTTTGGTCAGCTGGCTTTGGAAGTAACCGGTGTAGGACTTGAGGCTATCACCCTGCATCATCTTGACAGAGAGAAAGTTATAGTTCTTCTTCTTAGTTTCTCGGCGGGAGGCATATTGGGTGAGAAATGTTTCGGTTATGTAACGCCCCGATCCTGGCGGATACGGGGACGTCACTGCAACGTATATAGTAGGTCAGAACTACCCTCCCGTATATACGCTAAGCATCAGTACAGACAAGAATCAGAGTACGGAAGCAATGGTGCATTATACATTCCAACGCATGAATACAATTACAAAGTTATTACCAGAAGTGATCCAATATTACATGAATATTACATCACTGATATGCGCAAATGCGGGAATACATAGAAATGTACATGTGAACAGTATAAAGGACTTGGAAATGTACAAGTATAAACAGAAAAGGGTACTCACGAGTTTATAAAGGAAAACTCGAGAGACCCACAAGGGGGCCTGGAAGGATGGAGCTCTGGATGATCGGCTGGGGATCCACGCTATCGCTGCGCCACTCTGATCCACAACAGGGAGAATCTACACGCTCCAAGCTCCAAGACCTGGACATGAGGATCCAGGGGAGTCAAATGACACTCCCCAGGCGAGTAGTACCAATACCAAGTGGCGAAGCAGGGTGAGTACAAGTATGCATATAACAAATGATATCAAGTAAGAAATACTAGGGGACAGATAGGTTAGAGCAGATATGAACAGGTGTGGCATAATAATCATAAAACAGGAAATTCGAATAAAACCAAGGACGAGTAAATCTGATGTATGGTTTTAGATCACGGTTCTATGAGACTAGTACATCGAAGGAATAATCCAAACAAGGAAACCCTCATCTATATACCTTTATCTCATATCATCGTAATCTAAGCACACAACCTGAGTTACAAGGTGGTCATAACATAATACTCATAAAACAGGAAATCCGATATAAAGTCCGGAACAAGTAATTATGGTAAGGCACATCACAGATTCATAGCCGTTTAAGTTGCAGCTTTAGTATGCGTCCCATTCCACATACCTCTACTTACAACTTAAAGAGCTGGTTATTACGACACTTTATTATTACTCGTCTTACCCTGATATCTAGCTATGTGAACTAGCGTCCCAACGCACATAGATCCATATCCGAGTAAAACAAGGTTGTTATTGGAAACTAGCGGGGGTATCAACGAACTATGTTTACAGTGGGTCCCGTACATACCCGGGACCACGGCCCAGGATTGTTCCGTTGCATGGTAACGGAAACCAGCCGCAAGGCTAACAGGAGGGACTTATGTATGCCCTTATCATGATGGTACCAGTAATGAGGGAGCAGCTCTCCCCTCGGTCCCCTGGAGGCCCACAGGTCAGACCGGAACATGTAGTTGCACAACATTCCTAAAAGCCACTGTAAACACGAATACATATTGATATCCGCATGTTTCCCCCGACCCAATACAAGTTGGTCCTTTTAGGATTCATTAGTTTAATTATCACTTTACGGGAATAACTGGAACAGGACATGATCAGGAAATCAGGAGTACATAAGTACTATATAGTCAGGTCACTGCATATAAAGCAGGAATACAAGTCACTGATCATGATACAGGATAATAAAGTAAAGTTCCCGTAAAGGTGATAATCACAAGTCAAGTTATCATGCTGGGTGTCAAGTGATAGCATGACAGAATGATGATATTTAATAAACAACCAAGCATATCAAAGGATTGATAATAGTCAGGTTAAGTCATGGCATAACAAAAAGGGTCTTGCCAAGTAGTGGCATGCCAGGTAGTAGATGATAACCAATCAGTTGGCAAGTGATATACATGTGTTAAATAGAAACATGTAACTGACGGTCTGAGTAATAGCAAGTGGTAACATGGAAGTGACTCAAAGTCCAACGACCACGAAGGGTCCGCCACGCATGGTATACGATAAAGAAGCAAGCATATCATAAGCATGGCACAAGTAAAAATGACTACCATAATACAAGCAATTGCAGGGCGATACATGAATATGGAAATAAGAAGTGAAATACTTATCGTCCCGACGAAATGGAAAACTCAAATAGAGACGAGAGAAGAGCGAGACACTCGCCTAAATCACCGAAAAGCCGAAAGGTCCGAAATCCACGGAACTCGGGATGCGCCATAATATATGATATAATATGTAGAGTGAAGAGGAGAGAGAAAGAGAGAAGGGAAGATGATGTTTGTCAAGAGACAAGTCAAGTAGTACCAATATGATGTAAGTCTAGAGGATAAGGTTCCTATTCAAGAAAGAAATCAACCATAACAGACAGCTAAAGTTAGTCGACTAGGTGGAAAGGGTAGTCGACTAATAGAGGGGTTAGTCGACTAACAGTCTGGTATAGTCGACTAAAACTGGGTTCCAGAGAGTTGGGTTCTGGTTTCAGGAAAAGTTAGTCGACTAGGATGGAAAGAGTAGTCGACTAACAATGATTTCAAGTCGACCAACAGACACTCTAAGTCGACTAAAACTGTGTAACAGAGAGTTGGGTTTCCGAACAAAAGTTAGTCGACTAGGGTCAAGGGAGTAGTCGACTAATCGAGGTTTCTAGTCGACTAATAAATAACCTAAGTTGACTAAAACTGTGTTCTAGAAAAGGTTACGTTTCAACTAAGGGTTTCAAGTCGACTAGTCCTTAGGTCAAGTCGACTAATCGACTGGAAACAGCGCACAGAACAGATTTGTGATGGTTTTGTTGATGTCAACTAATCATGATTTGAGGACCTAAGTATACATAATATGAAAACATAATTATACTAAGAATTAATCAAATCTTGGTGAAGAAGAACACTCACCAAAAGAGTACAAGGTGATGGAGTGATGGTGGTAGTGATGGAAGTTGATGATGAAGAAGAAGGTGGGATTAGTGGTTTTGTGTGGTGTTGGTGAGAAGAAGTGGTGGCCGGAATTCGGAGGTCTCTCGCCGCGCGTCGTGGTGGCCGGAGGCGCCGGCGGAGGTGGTGGAGGTGAAGGAGATGTTGGAGGTTAGGGATTTGGTGAATAGAAGAAAGAGAAAGATGAAGTGAAAATGAATAAAGAAAGGAGAGGAAAAGTATTTATAGGTTTTAGATTTTGTGAAGGAGGTGCAAATAATTAAAAGAGAGGGGTTTTTTGTAAAGTGGGGAGGTGAGGTGTTTCTCTTGGCCAATCATGGCTTGCCAAGGTGAGGGGTGAGGTGGAGGGTGAGGTGGAGATATTTGTGGTGGAAGTAATTGGAAGATTAGAGAAGGAATTGGAAGTTGTAAAAGTTTGGGGAAGACTTAGGGTGGAAGGAAAGAAAGAAAATAGGAAAAGGAAAAGAAAATGGAAAAGGGAAATTATTCTCTTGGAAGAGAAATGAAAAATAATGAAAGTGGCGGATTCCCGGGATTCGGTTGCGGATGCGGAAATCTTTCGGGAAAATACCGGAATCGTCCGAAATTCAAGTATCTCGGAACGACCCGAAATAATTATCAAAAATCAAGAATATTATCTAAGAATTATAGTGAAATCCGTTTTAAGAAATACTTTACAGTTTTAAAACTAAAAATCCCGGAATCAGCTAGCTACCGACTCCGGTGGAATTTTCATAAATTCATAAAATCCTCAGAAAAGTATTTAGGTAGAAAATATGATTTTAAGAAATAATGTCTAAAGGAACTTTTAGAAATTCTAAACCGTTTGTAAACTAAAAATCCGGGAATCGGTCAGCAGCACTGGCCGACACCGGTTTTGAAGATATTTAATTAAATTCAGGAAAATTCCAGAAAATCATATAAAATCTAAAATATAGGAAAATAATATTTGAAACTGAAATCGGTCAAATCTAATTACCGGAAGAGACCAAATCAAGTAACATTAGGGATCGGTCTTCGGTTCAGACTAGGGCTGACTCCGAGTCCACGAATCCAAATTTAAGACAAAACAATCATATAAACAATTCATAATACAAAATAAGTACAGAAGGTAAATCGAAAAATACGATCAAAAATCTGAATACGCAACTAAGTACGTATTCCGGGAGCGGGGTGTTACATTCCATCCACCTTACAAAAAATTGCGTCCTCGCAATTTCGGTAAGGGGTAAAATGAACACAAAGAGGTCAAGGTGGAATTCATACCAATTAAGATATGAAGCACTATAGGTAGGGCTCTCAGGTCGACTGAACAATAATCATCCTCCGCACTTCCGGCTGTATAAATCTTTAGAATTCCAGTTGTACTGCATATTTGATAGCCCTCCGAGAATAAGCCAGAATACTGAAGATAAAGGAAATCCTGATAGTCCTGAGCATAATAATAAAGAAGACCGATAATTAAGAATCCCGAACCAGGCACCAATCACTCTGAAAGAATATCCGTAGAGAATTTCGACTGCTGACTTCTGAAGATAGTCAGATCAGGATCAATCTGGAGAATACCAAGCTTCATAGAATTTGCCGAAGAGGTCATTAATAGCTTCATTCTGAACCAGCCACTACCTCTCTAGTCTGATCATATCTTAAGTTGGCATAAAGGCTTCATAAAACCAAAACAGGGAAAGGATAGGAGGGATTAGGAATCAAAGGAAGGATGGTCAAGAATTAGATAACTCTGCACTTGTAGTTGGAATGTATAACCAAGACTCAAGTATTCCAGTTGCAAATTTCTTTACCATTAATTTGTCCTCTGGACGTACTGAGGAAGTTAGAGCCTAGGCTCTGATACCATCCTGTAACGCCCCGATCCTGGCGGATACGGGGACGTCACTGCAACGTATATACGTAGGTCAGAACTACCCTCCCGTATATACGCTAAGCATCAGTACAGACAAGAATCAGAGTACGGAAGCAATGGTGCATTATACATTCCAACGCATGAATACAATTACAAAGTTATCACCAGAAGTGATCCAATATTACATGAATATTACATCACTGATATGCGCAAATGCGGGAATACATGAAAATGTACATATGTGAACAGTATAAAGGACTTGGAAATGTACAAGTATAAACAGAAAAGGGTACTCACGAGTTTATAAGGAAAACTCGAGAGACCCACAAGGGGGCCTGGAAGGATGGAGCTCTGGATGATCGGCTGGGGATCCACGCTACCGCTGCTGCGCCACTCTGATCCACAACAGGGAGAATCTACACGCTCCAAGCTCCAAGACCTGGACATGAGGATCCAGGGGAGTCAAATGACACTCCCCAGGCGAGTAGTACCAATACCAAGTGGCGAAGCAGGGTGAGTACAAGTATGCATATAACAAATGATATCAAGTAAGAAATACTCAGGGGACAGATAGGTTAGAGCAGATATGAACAGGTGTGGCATAATAATCATAAAACAGGAAATTCGAATAAAACCAAGGACGAGTAAATCTGATTGTATGGTTTTAGATCACGGTTCTATGAGACTAGTACATCGAAGGAATAATCCAAACAAGGAAACCCTCATCTATATACCTTTATCTCATATCATCGTAATCTAAGCACATACAACCTGAGTTACAAGGTGGTCATAACATAATACTCATAAAACAGGAAATCCGATATAAAGTCCGGAACAAGTAATTATGGTAAGGCACATCACAGATTCATAGCCGTTTAAGTGCAGGCTTTAGTATGCGTCCCATTCCACATACCTCTACTTACAACTTAAAGAGCCGGTTATTACGACACTTTATTATTACTCGTCTTACCCTGATATCTAGCTATGTGAACTAGCGTCCCAACGCACATAGATCCATATCCGAGTAAAACAAGGTTGTTATTGAAAACTAGCGGGGGTATCAACGAACTATGTTTACAGTGGGTCCCGTACATACCCGGGACCACGGCCCAGGATTGTTCCGTTGCATGGTAACGGAAACCAGCCGCAAGGCTAACAGAGGGACTTATGTATGCCCTTATCATGATGGTACCAGTAATGAGGGAGCCAGCTCTCCCCTCGGTCCCCTGGAGGCCACAGGTCAGACCGGAACATGTAGTTGCACAACATTCCTAAAAGCCACTGTAAACACGAACACATATTGATATCCGCATGTTTCCCCCGACCCAATACAAGTTGGTCCTTTTTAGGATCATTAGTTTAATTATCACTTTACGGGAATAACTGGAACAGGATATGATCAGGAAATCAGGAGTACATAAGTACTATATAGTCAGGTCACTGCATATAAAGCAGGAATACAAGTCACTGATCATGATACAGGATAATAAAGTAAAGTTCCCGTAAAGGTGATAATCACAAGTCAAGTTATCATGCTGGGTGTCAAGTGATAGCATGACAGAATGATGATATTTAATAAACAAACCAGCATATCAAAGGATTGATAATAGTCAGGTTAAGTCATGGCATAACAAAAAGGGTCTTGCCAGTAGTGGCATGCCAGGTAGTAGATGATAACCAATCAGTTGCAAGTGATATACATGTGTTAAATAGAAACATGTAACTGACGGTCTGAGTAATAGCAAGTGGTAACATGGAAGTGACTCAAAGTCCAACGACCACGAAGGGTCGGCCACGCATGGTATACGATAAAGAAGCAAGCATATCATAAGCATGGCACAAGTAAAAAATGAAGCTACCATAATACAAGCAATTGCAGGGCGATACATGAATATGGAAATAAGAAGTGAAATACTTATCGTCCCGACGAAATGGGAAACTCAAATAGAGACGAGAGAAGAGCGAGACAACTCGCCTAAATCACCGAAAAGCCGAAAGGTCCGAATCCACGGAACTCGGGATGCGCCATAATATATGATATAAATATGTAGAGTGAAGAGGAGAGAGAAAGAGAGAAGGGAAGATGATGTTTGTCAAGAGACAAGTCAAGTAGTACCAATATGTGATGTAAGTCTAGAGGATAAGGTTCCTATTCAAGAAAAAAATCAACCATAACAGACAGCTAAAGTTAGTCGACTAGGTGGAAAGGGTAGTCGACTAATAGAGGGGTTAGTCGACTACCAGTCTGGTATAGTCGACTAAAATTGGGTTCCAGAGAGTTGGGTTCTGGTTTCAGGAAAAGTTAGTCGACTAGGATGGAAAGAGTAGTCGACTAACAATGATTTCAAGTCGACCACAGACACTCTAAGTCGACTAAAACTGTGTAACAGAGAGTTGGGTTTCCGATTCAGGAAAAGTTAGTCGACTAGGGTCAAGGGAGTAGTCGACTAATCGAGGTTTTAGTCGACTAATAAATAACCTAAGTCGACTAAAACGTGTTCTAGAAAAGGTTACGTTTCAACTAAGGGTTTCAAGTCGACTAGTCCTTAGGTCAAGTCGACTAATCGACTGGAAACAGCGCACAGAACAGATTTGTGATGGTTTGTTGATGTCAACTAATCATGATTTGAGGACCTAAGTATACATGATATGAAAACATAATTATACTAAGAATTAATAAAATCTTGGTGAAGAAGAACACTCACCAAAAGAGTACAAGGTGGAGTGATGGTGGTAGTGATGGAAGTTGATGATGAAGAAGAAGGTGGGATTAGTGGTTTTGTTGTTGGTGTTGGTGAGAAGAAGTGGTGGCTGGAATTCGGGGGTCTCTCGCCGGCGTCGTGGTGGCCAGAGGCGCCGGCGGAGGTGGTGGAGGTGAAGGAGATGTTGGAGGTTAGGGATTTGGTGAATAGAATAAAGAGAAAGATGAAGTGAAAATGAATAAGAAAGGAGAAGGAAAAGTATTTATAGGTTTTAGATTTTGTGAAGGAGGTGCAAAATAATTAAAAGAGAGGGGGGTTTTTGTAAAGTGGGGAGGTTGAGGTGTTTCTCTGGCCAATCATGGCTTGCCAAGGTGAGGGGTGAGGTGGAGGGTGAGGTGGAGATATTTGTGGTGGAAGTAATTGGAAGATTAGAGAAGGAATTGGAAGTTGTAAAGTTTGGGGAAGACTTAGGGTGGAAGGAAAGAAAGAAAATAGGAAAGGAAAGAAAATGGAAAAAGGAAATTATTCTCTTGGAAGAGAAAATGAAAATAATGAAAGTGGCGGATTCCCGGGATTCGGTTGCGGATGCGGAAATCTTTCGGGAAATACCGGAATCGTCGAAATTCAAGTATCTCGGAACGACCCGAAATAATTATCAAAAATCAAGAATATTAATCTAAGAATTATAGTGAAATCCGTTTTAAGAAATACTTTACAGTTTTAAAACTAAAATCCGGAATCAGCTAGCTACCGACTCCGGTGGAATTTTCATAATTCATAAAATCCTCAGAAAAGTATTTAGGTAGAAAATATGATTTTAAGAAATAATGTCTAAAGGAACTTTTAGAAATTCTAAACCGTTTGTAAACTAAAAATTCGGAATCGGTCAGCAGCACTGGCCGACAC